>JBCFYV010001419.1:0-127758 GCA_039000515.1 Timema cristinae | reverse complement strand
GAAAGTAAATTTCACCAGATTTAATTGCTCTAATTCTCGCATTTTCAGTTTTGTAATAGATAACAAAAGAATAGATTGTGGCTTGTGCATTGTTCCAGTGAAAGCCTTGTACAGAGTCTTGTAATATAAAAGAAAAATTTTCTGCAAAGTCACATATAACTAAATACTCATTTGGGGGGAGATTTTCCTTGAGGTTCTTCAGATATGTTGACTGCTGTTTTGCAATATAAGAATGACGCAGTAATTTTGGCATACTTTCAAATAAGGAGTCAAAAAATTCCTCAGTTGGTTTTGTCATAGTTTCTAGTGTTGTCCTGTTCTCTATCTGCAACCATTGTTTAAATGTAACATTCTCATTACAATTTTGCTCAAAGCACTCTTCAAAATGAGATCCGAGTTCGTCACTGCCCGGGCAATCATCACATTCACTAAAATAGCACTTGTTGTTGGTTCACTACAGATAATATTAAATATCAAATCTTTATATGTTTTTATTGGATTCCTTAATCATACATCTCTGGCATTTTGAAATTGAGCCATCATTAATTTTACATTTTGATGCATCATACAAACACATAAAGAATGTGTGCCACTTGATCCAACGTGGACACAATGCTTTGGACGAAGCTCACAGAACTTTGTAAATCCGATTTTACACTCTGGATGTCGTTCTTTGAAGGGTTCAGGTTAAAGGGTTCAGAATCAAAAATTTATATTTTAGTCGCTCGCCCGGTCTGGCCCCTCTCATTACAACCATTGTGTTCTTATTTTATATTTTAGTCGCTCGCCCGGTCTGGCCACCTCTCATTACAACCATTGTGTTCTATTTTATATTTCAGTCGCTCCGCCGGTCTGGCCACTTCTCATTACAACCATTGTTTTCTATTTTATATTTTAGTCGCTCGCCCGGTCTGGCCACCTCTCACTACAACCATTGTGTTCTATTTATATTTCAGTCGCTCGCCCGGTCTGGCCACCTCTCATTACAACCATTGTGTTCTAATTTATATTTTAGTCGCTCCCCCAGTCTGACTGTCCCCTTAGGCAAACTTTAAAACCCATCCGGAAAAAAAGGGATATAAACCTTTATTTTATCTATTAGAAATGACAATAACTCACTAGTACACGGTAAAATGGCTGTTTTGGAGAGCAAATAAGTATCATTATAGCAATTTGTTGCTGCAGTCACGTTTTAGCTTCATTTAACAGCGAACATGACTGACGTGGCAAATTAATATGTGCTTTCCAGCCCTCACATCCCGCTCTGGACAACTATATACACGCAAAACTTACTGTGGGTAGTTGAAACAAATCAACTCGGTACTTACTGTGGGTAGTTGAAACAATCAACTCGTAATTACTGTGGGTAGATGAAACAATCAACTTCGTAATTACTGTGGGTAGTTGAAACAATCATACCCGGTACTTACTGTGGGTAGTTGAAACAATCAACTCGGTCCTTACTGTGGGTAGTTGAAACAATCAACTCAGTACTCACTGTGGGTAGTTGAAACAATGACGAGGTGTTAAAGTGACGACTAGATAAACTGTGTTAACATTGGAAAAAGTACTCCTCAATATTTTTATTTTGAATATTGATGTTTTGATTGTTTAAAAGTGTGTTACCAAAAGGATATTCGCCCATTATTTTAAAACTGAGTTATATCTAATTATATTTTAGTCAAGTTCTTCTTACTGTTAAATAAGATTTAGGCTAACTGTTTATTTCTCAATTCGGTAAATATTTCAAAACTAGTCTTGTACCTGTAGCCTCTGTCCCCATTGTAGCCCTCATCCCAATTTTAAGCTCTCTCCGGGACTCCAGAATAGGAGGTTTTGGGGGGCCTTGAGCCCCCTTTGTTTTTATTTACCAAGTAAATTCTAAATATATAAAAACATAAACCCATACCAAAAAAATTTTTTTACATAGCTTTGGATTGCCTAAATGGACAATACATACTAATTGTATGATTATATTATGATAATCTGTAAGTTAATAAAATGTAATAATATTATTCAGGTTTAAATGTGTTTAATAGCAGAGTCACTCATGTGTGTTTGTACAAAGTGAGCATTGGTAACTAATAGGTTTTTTACTATTTTGTATAGCCTATATTATATAGATTTCCTGTGAGGAGTTTTAGAGTAATAACACTATATTTTGTTTTCTTCGGAGTAATAAAATGCCCGTTCGTTTCTTTAAGTGTAGTAGGTTTGTGCTTCTATTTTGTTCTAGTTCGGGGGGTAGTCTTTTAGGTTGGGTCTGTAGAAGAAATGAAACAGTTAATGATTAAAACTATGTTAAGCGCCTCGTGTGAGTCAAAACGTTGGTTGCAGGTGCTGTTAGAGCACATTCATTCAATATAATCAATGCTAATTAATATTTGTTAGGCCTAAGTGCATATTCTTGTTAATAAACACTTTGGTATTTTAAAATAGAGACGATTTTTGGATTGAATTTTTTCATAAAAAATTATAAAAAAACTATTTTATTTAGTAAACTGTATAGCGTGAAATGGCAGATAGATGAGGTTCTGAGCTTAGCAGACAAAAAGAAAAATTGATAACAGTTGCTAATCAAACACTGTTCAACATTGGGGTCGAGGACGGCTTACAGCCACCCTTGGGATTCAAGGGCTTGTGAAGGGTGCAATTGGCCATTAGTGATATTCTGACAAAGCTACGGTATCTTGATCACGTGGATTGCCACTGCATCGTATCAACAAGTACTTCAAGGGTCGATTAGTGCAATGAAGAATCTATTCGGATATAGCCTTATGTATTAGTAACCATTTATGAAAATTATTAGACCTTAGGATAAATAGAAATAAACTCGGAGAACTCTAATTGACATTGAGATTCAATGATTTAAATATATTTTAACTCACAACAATCATTTATGTATTTAAATTAATGGCTAACTTATTAAGAGAAAATGGTAGACTACTTACCTGGCAAATGTAGGTTTGTAAAGGCTAATCATTTAGTCTCTCTGTCTAAAACTTTTGATACCTTCATCAAAGTGGTTTATTGCTCACCAATATGTTTTTATAGCATTTTGAGATCATCAAATTCTTCCAAAGCTCGGATTAATTCTTTAAAATCACATATGTTAAACTCACGTTCCTATAGATCGGGTAAGTGTATGGCGCACTGTTCCAGGAAAGTACTCAGTATTGAAAGCACACAACACAAACTTTTTCTCACGAATTTTTCAAAATTAAATGTAAATACTAGAAGACAAATTAAATATTAATTTTAAAAGTACGAACTCATTTAAAAATAAAGTTTAACCTTAAAAGTAATAGTAATTATCATTAAGGTTATCATAATTCAACACATATTAATTTTGTTAACCATTTATAATTACCAAAGCATTGACTTAAAAAATAGATATTAAATGAAAAGTTCAAAATACAAGTTTAAATAAACAAAGTCTTGGAAAAAAGTGTGAAAAAGACAATGTGTTCGAGCAAAATGGCGGCCAAAGCATTTTGGCAATTACGTCATGCGACACTAACAGTAGTGGTTCTTTCCCGAACTTTAATAAGGCGTTTGGTTTTTTCTATTGACTGTCCACCCCATGGACGCGTATCTCTCTGTCCTGTGAGATACTACTGACAACTGTCAGTGAGATACTACTGACAACTGTCCAGTAAGACTATAGTGAATATAATTAACGATTTTGTAGCAACGCGTCTTATACCTGCTCAGATTATACGCTTTATAAAAATTTAATTGTTTATTTTTTTTAACAAATTATTGTTGTGAATTACTAACTTTAAAGAAGTTCTAGAAGGGGGCGTGCCCCCCTCCCCCTCTTGACCCTCTCTAGCTGTAGTTTTAACTTTATTAATAACAAATTTTGCTAGGGAACTATTACCATTGATTTATGTTCATATCACGTGATTGTCGACAGCTTTTGTACTTTTGTTGGACTTTAGACGATTTGTTTTAGGCCGTATCCTTTACTACCCGTTGGTTTTTTACGATAACTCTATCAATTCCTAGTGCCAAGTAAGTAAGTAATGTTTGAAAAGCTCCATCTTCCCACGAGGGTGCTGTAAAACAGACTCGAGACTTGAGGTTAGTTATCATTTGATTGGTAGCCTATGCGACCAAAATGGTGCTCCCCCAACTATTTGCGTGGTTATAAGGTTGTCCTAATCTGTGGCGTCACGGCAAGGCAACTCATGGTTTTCCATGTCACTGTGTTGCAGTTTATCAGCCCAGTTTGAAAACAAAAATCAACGTTCTAAAAATAGTTTTATACGTTGTCACAATATATTGTTCTGAAGTTGGTGTTTTTACATCTTCTACAAAACTCTGTCAGTCTGACTGCGTTCTGTATAGATAGGAAATATGCAAGGGAAACACCCAAAATAATGTGAGATGCTTATACTGTAATGGGCGTTCAGCCCTTTTACGGCCCTAAAATTTGAAGCAATTATCTTGGGTAAAAATACAACTCCTGATCTACATACAAGTTTTGTAATAATAGATGTCTGAGTTCATACCAAACGTCTTGTGATACTTCATGAAAACGCTTCCGGCCCCATTCAGAAGCGATGCCGTCAGAATGGTGGAGACAGTTGCCTTCAAATTATATCGCACTTGACCGTCGTTCGAGCTTTCTGGAACAAAACTTAAGACGGCACTCAGCCGGCTCACTAGGCGGAGTCAACTTCCAGAACCCCTAGATGGTTAATCCCCCATTCTTTTCGTCCGTCCCGGCATTGCAGTGCATTCGACCGCTATAAAACTCGTGGTTCGCTTGGCAACAATATGATTGCTATTAATCAACGTCTTCTAGACAGTCGACTCTCTACAAACTTAGCCTTATTTTAGCGCGGTGATCAAGATGTTCTCGCCGAGGGACCGACCCAGACATGTACGAAAGTAACCTGATCTTCGAATAGACCTATTAAGGCAATCGGGGAATAGCCTGTACCATGGCTGGACTCTCGTCGTAGTCTTTAGGGAATATTAGTTTAGGGATTCGCCTATTATATAACTTAATGTCTGTCGTAGTGTTTTATATCTAATGATATCCTCTCGCGATTCACGCGACTGGTTTCTGTTGGTTTTTGGACCAGTAGTTTCATGGGACGTGACGTCCCACACCTTTAACACGTATGGCTATTGGCAGTCTTAGCAGGTGGCTAGCTGGGAAGAGATAGTTCTGATTGTTCAGGGCCTAGGGGCGGTTGCCTTGTTAGGCATATTTAATTCATGTGTACACCGCTTGGGTTCAACTTGCTGGGCCCTTAGCCTTCTGGCACGGCTCGTGGGTATCTAATATTTTGTCTTTAATTTGCATTGTTTGGCCCTTCTTTTTATGGGTACGTGTTGCCAACAATTGTATTATTGGTTGCCCTACTGGCTTAGAGCAATGGCGTCGTTTGTGCAACCTAAGAAAAGGTATAGCTGAGAACACAGACACTTGAATTGTCACGTTACAATTGTCTGCACAGAAAATGTTCCATGTTAATGTATCATGCGGACGGATTGTTCTAGCTTTATTAATCTGTTATTGTAAAATGCTATGGCGAGGCGCTTCATGCCATGTTTATCTTTTGTCTTGCGCAGCAATTTATAGGTAAACTTGACGCGGACCCTCTCTTTGATATTTTATATATTGATATTGTATGTTGCCGTACCATCTAAACCCCCGAAAGGTACTATACTAGTTGGGAAGAGGGAAAAGTATCATTAGCAGACTTCTCAAACTGTTTGATTTCTTTCTCAAGTTAGATGCAACCGACTTTCAAAATGGTTATAATTCCCCAAGAAAGCAGTACAATTGGCAAATATGATCAAGATATTAAACACTTGGCTCTTCTTAAACCTCATTTGATTCCACATACGGTGTAGATTGTAAGATAGGAACACATAGTGTAATCAGCCAAAGGTAAGACTGATACCTCCACGATAAACGAAATGGAATATATATTGAGTTTCCATTCACTCTGGTTAAATATAAACCATTAGACCTAAATTATATGAACAATTCCAATCGTAGTATTTAGTCGAGGACTAACGGAGTTTAGAAATCACTTAACTAGTCTGGAGAAGTATAAGTTGGTAATATCTTGGTCATTTAAATAGCGATGATTGTTTGAATTTAGACCCAACAAGATTAATATTTATGATTTATAATTGGTTTGTTCGTACCGCTTGGAGCATTCCCACGTGTCATAACAGAGTTACTTTATACCGTGTTCTTGCACGCTGGTGGCGCTCATGAGGTTGAAGTCTGGTAACTCTTTGTTGCGTATAGACAGAACAGAATAACAATACGATCATATTCGTGACAAGAGTGGACAACACGACATTGTAACAAAAACTGTCGGATGTTCTAGTTCCGGCCCAGGTCCACAGTTGTCGGCTTATTGCCAGTCACTTCAAAGGATGTTTGTGTGTTTTAGGTTGGATGCCGTAGAATACTGGAGTCGAAGAAGACCAAATTAAGCACCATAGACTCATACGGCCATGATGGACAAGGACATATGCAATAAGCTCAACCACTATATCATTTCTACTTTGATATCTTCTTGTTTTGGTAGTAGTAAATATTAACTGCACGTATGGAATTACATCACTCGTAGCCAGTTGGGGAAAGCATAGATATGATAAAAAAACACTTCAGAGATTAAATATAATTCTGGAACTTTATGTGGGTTTGTGTGTGGTTAGGTATTTCACCTAATATTGGACTGTAAGAAGTCAGCTGTGATCTGTCACTCAGCACAACAAGAAGCCATGGGGTAATTGTATGTTTGATCTACGTAATAGTATAACCAACCACCAACTAGCCTTCCTTACCTTGGGAGGTGCGCTGTTACAAGGTCACTCTACGACTAGGTCAGCCCATCAGAGTTGAACCAGTAAAGCATATGTTTATACACTCTCCAAATGAAACATATTGTAACTTATGATCTATAGCAATTTACTAGGGTGTTTATTTAAAATTAATACTGGTTTTGGCATAAAGAAGGCAATTATGATCATTTATAAGTATCTGACTAATAAGTCAATAGATACTATGTAATCAACGACTTAAAAAGGTATGGATTACATTAACTTTCCATGCTGAAGTTATTTTCCTTGCATTGTAAACGATTGTAACACGAAAGAAGCAAACCAATCAAAATGTATAAGGTCAGTAATGGGGACCCATCACTCACCAACCGCCTTGACTTGAACGCGGCTCACTGGAGCACCACACACGCGACACACTCTCCAGAGGAATGTACAACACGAACTAGCGAGCCCAGCCCAATGTACCACTCGTTGGTGTTGCCACACCCACATTGAACAAGGAAAAGTTTGCCAGAGTAGTTTTCTTGTTCCTCATGTGGCAGTTTCTCAAGCGCTTTCATTGATCCCAGTGTCACCGTTTGCAACAACCAGAGCGCTGCTCGCCCTCCCTTCTTTTGTTTGTTCGTCTCACCGGCTTCCCCCTCTGTTGTGAATTTATTCGTGTCTGTTGTGTTTACTATAAAATGGCTTGTAAGTTTAGGAGAATTTACTACTGTCCATGAAATTTAAAAGGTCGAGGGCGCCTCGATTTAAATCTATTATGGGACATGATATCAAATATTCATTTTAGATAAAATTATGGGGGCTTTTTTTTCAAAATTGTCGTTTAAAGTTAACTTTTAAATTAATCTATTTTATAATGGGCTTTAGGGTATTTCTGTAACAAATGCCGCGAGTATGATAATTTATTTGATTAAAAAAAATTAAGATCTTTGAGATTTACCGGCGCGCTCTTACCATTACCTAACTGTTTTAATAATTTTACGTTGATTCACTTGCTAGGTTCAGGGGGCCTTTGAGTAGATGACTTGAATCTCTTAATGAACGTTTATTGATAGTATAATTAAATTTAACTGTTAACTGTGTAGTTTGAATATTCTTTAACGAAGTTTGTTGATATATACATCATATTTAGATCACGTTATTCTTGTCTACTGTGTTGTAATGTTCGTTTACCGGCGTTATAATGGCATATATATAAAGATATATATTTAAATCCTATTCTGTTATTTTATTGAATGCGCTCTTGTCGACGTTTGTTATTATATTGGTTATAAATGCTTTTATAACATTTTGTTATGGAGGGATTTTGAACCTATATTTTTTTGAGGAAAGGCATTAGGAAGGTCTGGTTTAACTGTTATTTAATGAAATCTTTTCCTCGATGGTTTGAGGTTGGCTGTAAGTAACTTTTGGTGTGCGGCCTTCTGCCATGTATATGGAATAATGACCAGGGAGTTTGTATATGATGGTCCTCTACCTCAATTATATATATTTTGTCTGGGCTTTAATTCAAAGCCACCTATGGTTTTTTTGGCGCTATATATAAATATGTTTGTTGTAATCCACAATAAAATCGCTCAACATGTTCTGGTTAACACCAGACGTTAAAATCGGTTCTCTCACAAACTACTTTTCTGGTAATTAATTGTTGTACTGCCAAAATACTTCAGTATTGGCCAATATAGACAATAAATTTAAAATGAAAACATGTTTTCTCTTGTGACTTCCTCGGCTATACTTTATGGCCACGTTTCTTGGAACTTAAGGGTGTCACAGCCTATCGGGATCAACAGACAAAATTACAATGCTATTACAGCATTTTTGTTTGTTTGTGAAATTGATAGAAATATGGTTTTATAATTACAAAGTTAGCTAAGAGACAAAAAACTAAAAACATATATGTATATACAATAAATATAAATTACGATGATTCTGTAAATAGCCCAATTTCAGGAATGGTGACAGGATGGGAGGTTCCTTCCATGGACTCTACGGTACGTGGTTTTCCTTTGCTCTTAGAAAGCAGCTTAGATTTAATTTTTTTTTAATGGATTTTCATTTGGGGGACTTCTTGAAGATCACCAGTAACGATGATAGTGAATGTGATCTTGGTAGAAGAGAAATAACCCTGTCGGTACAGTTACCACAGTGGAGAGGCTCACCAGAACTCATGCATAGATAGAATGTATGTCCTCATACTGTAGCTGATAAAACACACAAGGGTAGATACTCCTTGTGATAATTTCTTTGAAAAGCTTTACTAATCGAGGTCCCTTACTATTTTCCCTTTGAGCGAACCACGGAACCTCCGCTCACACTCGTTACTCTAACCCCTCTGCCTATCCCTTTTCCGCAATATTCCCACTTAGGTATCTTTGAGAATCTCGACAAAAGTCGCTAGAAATTGGCGGAAAGTACTTCCCTCAAAAATATTTAGCTCTTCAACTAAAGAACTGTAATAAACAATAGTACCTAAACTTGAAAGAAATAGTAAATAACAAGAACTTTCTAATTATAAAACGTATAACACAAAACCATATTTATCTACTATACTTGTTAGATAACATACTGTCACCAAAACAAAAAAAATAATCCTAGACAAAGTTAGCATCTTCTCTATTCCTCTCTCTCACTTTAAAGCGCGACAAAAAAAGCTTATTTGTAGCACGCTCGTGTGTGGTGGGTTCGTGAATACATAACATAATCAGATGGATCCCGTACAAGATCAGTAGTTTGTAATAATTGAAAATAAGCTGAGTGAAAAAAAAAGAGAGAAAAGGCAACAAAAAGGTAGGTAATTTAACAATGCAAGATTAATATAATATTAAATATCGGATTTTTTCTCTACCAAAAAGATTTAGGCTTACAGGAATCACCTTAAATAGTTTAATAAAAACAAAGAAAATACAGCGATCGTTGCTGCCAAGGCGGCACATTACAATCAACCCACCAAGTAATTTAAAAAGGTTCAGAATGAAATTAAAATAATAATAATTAAAATGACGGGAGGGTAAAAATAATAAGGAAAATATATTTAGCATGTGGGATTATTGAAAATCCCACAAAATGGAAGTTATGTAAACCAGAAAGCTGGTTAGCACTTATAATGTGTCAATACATCAAATAACACTAGAAAATGTTGCTATTAGATCGTAATATCTCATTCATCGTTTTATAACTTCAAGTTTAGTTCATACAATTTAGACGACAGCATCCGAGAATCAGTCGTGTAAACTACTGGTTAATCTGAAGGAATTGAGATTTTTCAAAATCTATAATACCAATTCACAATCGTTTTTTAATTTATCTTCTTTTATATTTAATATAAATTAAAAATTATCGAGGAAAAAATAAAAAATTATTTAATGGCTAGCCATCAATTTAAAATTCAGACAGTAAGTTTTACGCTAAATGTTGAATAAATAAAACAATCAAAACAAATTATATAAAAAAATTAATATTTAAAAAAATGAGATTTTTAAATAATATGTTTTTACCGTGTTTCCGCCAAAAACCCTTCTTCCAGGCCCAACATAAAACATTACTGTAGCGGCTTTTTGGTTACAGTAGTTCAGGGGTTTTATCCAGGGCGACACTAACGTCAAGGTTTATCCACCACATTAGTAACTCTCTTTGTCTCTCTCTTGGGAGCGACTTTTTCCTCACTAAAAAACATTTAACAACTTATATTTCTATTTACGGTGATAGATTTTACTTACAACTCTTTGAGTATAATACCGCTTTCGGATGGCCGCACGGTCTAATGTACTTGTCTCTTGTTAGGGCTAGACTGCGAGGATGGGGAAATCAGGGTTTGATCCTCGGTCGGGTTGCACGGTTTGATAGCAAGTAAATCATATTTGTATCCTGTTTTTTACTAATATTAATTTAAGTATAATTTTTTCAGCGTATACCGGAGTTATTATAATAGCCCGATTTGATATTTTTATCTATCATATAATATAATGTATTATGTGACGTCCAAGCATTTTAGGACACACAATCATGTTAGGCCTTTCTCTTTTTTAAACTCAAAAGAGAACTGGACTTTCTCTCATGATTATATTTGAAATGTGTTAAAGAAATTAAACATAATATTAGACAATACTTTTAAAGGACAATGGTCCTCCCTGGTTGTTGTTTAAAGAGGTTTTTTGGGTACACTTGTTGTACCTCACTGCTCAGTCAGCCTCGTATCTTTCCTCCGCACTTCGCCACCGCCGCTCTAATCCCTCCCTAACTGGCCTGGACCGTTCGCGATTTCCATGTTTTCTGAGCCGTCCGTGACGCTCTTACTTATATCTCAACTCCCTTCTTCCTATTGGATCGCTTGGCGGCCCAATAGCACTCTCGTTTTCCCGACCAATGGGTAGCTCCCTCTTTCTGATTGGACCAGGCCAGGCAGCAGCGCGAGGGTATATAACCCGGTGAAATCTTGATTCGAGTTCGGCGAGTGACGAGGACGTGACGACAGACGAACTCAGGGTGGCTTTGGAGAGAAAGGGTTGGAAGGTTTTACTTCCACCCCTATCTTAATAGTTAAGAGTTGAAAAGTAGTGAATTTAGAGTAAAATTTCAAAAGAAAGAAAAGATAAAGTCTCAGCGGCCGGGAGGACGAGAGACGCCAACCGGACACCTCAGCTGAGGTTCGCCTCTGGAAATAGACGGCAAACTGCCTAAATCTACCTTGAAAAGGTAAAGATAATATAATAATATTATATATATAAAAAAAACTTGACTTTAAACTGACACTAACGATTTGAGACAAAGGGACAATTAAAAACCACATAATTCAACAAAATTACCTTAAAGAGCTGTCGGCCCATTTTCGGGCCCAACACCAAATCGAAAATGGACAAACCCCTAGACCTCAACAAAGAGTCAACAAAAAAGACAGTTAACACAAGACTCTGTTAGAAGATATTGAAATTGACGTAGAATAAGTATTATCGGACGAAGAGATGGAAGGATGACAGTGAGTTTATGCAGCAACTGCACTCAAAGAAAAATCCTTTCAAAGCCGTGGAAGACAACCACAAAAATCCATCAGGGTGACCAACAAATAGTTCAGGGACACTTGCAGACAAGAGGTAAATCTAGGACAACGGAAATAACAAACACCAACTCCCAGCAATGCACAACAACCACCCTAAGAAACTCAAAACAAAATTGCACCCATAGTTATATTTCCAGGAACGGCAAGACAGATGGACTAGACTAAAATCGTTAGAAAATGAAAACGCAACAGTGGTAGGGACGTTCAAAATTTTTTACATCAAAGATGGCTTAAAGGTACACTCAACACCCTAGAAGATTTCAAAAGCCCTAACAATCATGCTAAAAAGACAGGTCTGGTATACCACCAACCTTACACCCTTCCGGAGACTAACCACTCAAAATTTATAAAAGGACTTCCCCCATACATTGTCAACAGATGAAATTAAAGGGAACTCCAACTAATTGGGGTACACATCAACAGACGTGCGGCAGTTTACAACACGCACAAACAGGAAAAACACCCCACCGTCAGGTCAAGCTATTACCCATCTTTGTATTTACTATGACAAGAACGACAAGAACTTCCATTTGTTCTAGAGACATATATAAAACAACACTCGGAGTTAAAATTGAGCATTACATACAATCAAGAAACTACATTCTCCCAGTGCCACATGGTGCCAAAAGTTTGGCCCACTCAAAAAAATAACTGTTCTAACAGCTCGGTGCGTCAGTGCTGGTACCCAC
This sequence comes from Timema cristinae, assembly GCA_039000515.1. Lineage (NCBI taxonomy): Eukaryota > Metazoa > Arthropoda > Insecta > Phasmatodea > Timematidae > Timema > Timema cristinae. Next base: position 115,188 of record JBCFYV010001419.1, on the reverse strand, counting down.
TTGAATGCCGTAATGCCTAGAAAGACGCAACTACCCTGCAAGCTGTGGGTTAACCTGGGGAAAACACACGGCATACTACTCAAGTGCCCAGTATATCAAAAACTAGTTGAAAAAAATAGAACAAAGACAACGAAAAGCCCTTCACTCATACTAAATTCTGGCTACAAAAGCAAAGACTTTCCGACACTACACGAAAAAACCTAGTGACACCAACCTGGTCCAACACTGACACCACGCCAGCTACAGGGATACTCTAATCAATAGAATTGACGCTAAACACCGCAAACAAAGGAACACGATGAAAACTACCCCATTGACTTACAAAGATTTATAAACACCATAAAGATATCAAATATGACGGGCTTTCAATTAACTTCAGACCATTCCTCACAAGATTAAACAGGCTGAAACAAAACTTCAAAATAATTATTCTACTGGAAGCAGGGGGGGGCCCCAGCACAAATTATTTCCAAGGAAGTGACGTATTAGAGAATTGATTAATGAAAAAAATCAGCTAAGGATCCTAACCTGGAACGCAAATGGTATCCTAACCCTGAAAACAAGAATTAGAACAACTATAAGCACATATTGGTATTGATTGGCCCTTAAATATGTGAAACCTCACCTACAAGCGGATGAAAGAGCTGATCATCCAAGGATACGCAATATACCGGTCAGAACAGAGAACACGGGAGGGGAGGGGGTACAGCCGTACTGATAAAGCACCATTTACCACACTACCGGACAGATAACCAAGACCTAAAAAAACTTGAGGCCTACAAATCGGTTACAGTAAACACAAAAATCCGGCATATCAATTTCGTGGCTGCCTATAAACCCAGCCGTCCTTGAGGTTCATAAACCAGACCTTGAGTCATAGTCACAACAGCTGACAACTTCTTCATAGGCGGCGACTTCAAACCAGCAGGAATTACGTTATGGAATAGCTCGATTGACGAACGCCAACGGACGTATACTAGAGGAACACTCAAACGAATCAGACTACAACATTACGGCGCCAGATACACCCACCCACTATCCTGGAAAACTATTACACAGACCAGACATAATAGACATAATCACACAAGCCTAATAATAGCACAGACCACACTAACTGTACTGCAAGAGGTTGGATTCGGATCACAACCCTCTTCTTTGCGACATGGGGAATAGACCATTGAACACCAACCAACTGGCGAAAGCAAAAAAATAAGAACGACTGAAGGAACAAGTATAATCTGGGAACTACCAAGAAGCACTACAAGGGACATTGACATACGTACTGAACATGGATATGACGCAGCTATAGACTTGTTCACAACAAACACTACAGGAATCTTACAAGCACACACTAAGACAACACCAAAGCAACAAGATTCAATATGGAATCACCGGATTAAATTATTTGCTAGCCTTAAGAGGAAGCCAGTGTTAGGGATTGGCATGATGTCTGAGGAACCCGAACGAGCGCACCAGGTATAACAGACTTAGGGCCTATAGTGAGAAGAACAATCAAAACATAATCAGGAACAACAGCTTCAATAACATTTGTTACATACATCCTTCTAACCTACAGAAAACATGGGCAATAAACCAAAGTGCTCAATGTGGACTACTAAAAAAAACCAATCACACCAGCCATCCACGGCCAAACTGGGAATGGAGTACTACAGTTGAAGACAAAGCAAAGGCCATGCACTAAATTTAGAAGACCAACTCAGCCAAATTACCACTCTAGACGAAAACTTTAACAGAGAAAATCACAGAGCAGTCAAAAACTTCTTTAACCGACCCATAACTGAGACACAAGCCCCCGTAACACACAAGAGATCCAGAGACTATCAAAAACCTAAACAGAACAAGGCCACAGGGACCTGGACGGAATAAGGAACGAAATCTAAGGAACTTACCCGAGACAGCCATAGCCACCTCGAAAGGATTTCATACGCAGCCCTAAAAAATTTCATATTTCCCTAAAACCTCGGAAACGGAGGCCAAGTGATATCCATACCTAAACCTGGGCAAAAACTCGATCTTCCCTCAACAATACGGCGCCCTATAAGCCTTTTAAAACACAACGGGAAAACTTTTTGAATACTGATACTAGAAAGACTACAGAGACACACACAGGACCTCAAGATCATTCCAGACATCCAATTTGGTTTCAAAGAAACGCATTCACCATCCACCCATTACTAAATCGCGAAGACGCCACGGGACGCTTTCAACAACCACGAATAACCTAATAGCCATCTTTTCTAGGAGTGGAGAAAGCGTTCTTAAGGTATGGCATATCGGACTAACCCCAAAACTGATTAACCATAAATTCCCAAGTGGCATTCATTAAACCTGCATATACAACTACTCAATCACAAGACAATTTCCAAAGTATCAGCGAAGGCACCTATCTGAAAAGTACAAGCGGAGGCGGGTGTACGCAGGGGTCGGTGCTGGCTCCCTTCTTATACAATATCTATGTGTAAGAACGTCGACTAGAACGAGAATGAATACACAAGACCTTCGCCGACGATACTTTTAGTTTACACAAGAGAAAGGAACATTTATTAGCCTCCCTCAGCACTGCAACGTTACTTAAAGCTTTTGAAAACCTGGCTCTCCAAATGGAGAATCAAGGTGAATGCAGCCAAATCAAGCAGCGAATCGTCGTCAATCAAGAAGAAGACAGACACACCAGATAAACTTTACATTATACAAGGAAGAGTAACCTTCAAGACGGACACAAAGTACCTAGGGATTTAATATTGACAAAAAAACTATAACATGGACAAAAAACACTACTGATACAAACAATGAAGGCAAAGGCGGATATTCGTTTCAACTCTACCCTTTGCTCAAAAGGTAACCCGGATATCTAACAAACGAAACGAGGCGATATACAAAGGTTATTAACCGAATATTAACTTTCCGGCTGCCGTTTGTTATGGGGCTATTGCAGCCAAGACCCCACCTCAGAAAAAACTCAAATAACACAAAAATAAAATACTTAGAGGGTCCGATAACGGGCGTGGGACATATTGGACAAGAATCGACCCAAATAAACACGAAATGACTAAATAGCAAGACACTCGACGAAAATTATTCCGTGAAAGGATAGTGGCAGATTTTACGACCTCATGCCAGAATCCAATCGAATACACATAATAAGAGCATAGGTGACTACCGACACAACAGGAAGAAAGAAACATACAAATCGGCCAAAGAATGGAATAAAATGGTTTGCAAAAACCTTTGGTAAAAAGGTATATAAATAGGGTATATAACGGTAACAAGGTAAACGGTATCTAAGGGTAAAAAGGTAACGTAAAAATGTAACATTTCACAAACTTCATATTTCATTACATCACTCATCAATACCAAATCACCATCTTCTCACTATCATTCCATGAGGATAAAGGGCTAGGTATGCTGCACTGATAGACTCACAAAGCATACAGCTACTTTCAACACAGGTGAATAGCTTGCAGCTTCTGCCTAGGTGGGATTTTGTGTCGGGCTACAAACCAAAACTCCAAACCGTTGTATTTGTACAATTATATCATAGGTACCAAGTCATTTATTATTAAGTTCATGGCAACGAGGATAAGGGTTTGTGAAAACAAACCTGTTAACTGCATATCAAAATCAGCCAAAACTTCCCAATGCTCCTGCCATAATGATCAACTTTTGGCAAGTGGGGAGGTTGGGGCAAACAGGGGCGCAACACCATTCGAGTTCGCGGCGGACGAGACGAGGACGACAGTTATGAAGGTTGGAACTTCACTGTACGAGGATCAATTTGGCACCATAGAGGCTTAAGGCAGGAACGCGCTCAACAGGGATAATTGAATTCTACGGCCCCCAGTGAGGTTAGTAGGGGAAAGTTTTTGCTCCCAGTTGTACGGCTCAAAAGCCGAACATAAGTTACACAAACCCCTCTAATTCATACTGTTAGAACTTAGACATTATAGAGTACATAAGAGGACCAATAAACAAAATAAAATAATCAAGACAAAATTACGAAATTTACGCGCAAATTGTTGTCGGCCCATTTCGGGCCAACAACTAAGACAATGGACAATTTAAAAAAAAGAAACAATCTCACAAGATCTGGCTAGGTACCGCTTGATGAAGAAGAGGACCGTAGAAATTGATACCACTGACAACGACTATGATAGATGCGGAATTTATCTAAAGCAACGATTCTGAAGAGAGTTGCAACTTTTTAGTCAAATACGAGGATCGTAACCGGCAAAAGCCTAAAAAGTACCTCATAATTTGAGCCGCTCTCGAACAATGAACAAACTATGGATAAATCTCAGACTCACCACATACATTACACAGGGAACAGTAATAAAACAAAACAAAAAATATTCCCCGATTGTACTTAGAGGACAAGCGAACTACTCCAATATAGCCAAAAAGATGAAGGAAAGTCTTGATCTGGAACTTACAAAATACGTAAATATCCTAGACGGACTCTAAAACTACTTGTAGCCATCCCTGAGGGACTTCTAACCCCTTCCAAACATACCTTGAAACAGAAGGAACAAGAATATCACCACCTTCACCTCTACCCAAAGGGATAAAACCCTTGAATTATTGGCAGTGAAAGGTCTTCCACCAATGTGTCTACGGACGAATCAAAAGTCGAACTACGGAGATGGGATTACACAGCGATCAGTATATAAGGCAATTAAGTCAAGGGCACAAACAGAAACCGACTCATCAAGACACGACATCAAACTGTTGCACAATATTTATATGTACATTCTACAAGGACTGATAAATCACTTCAAAATTTTCCAAGGAAAATTACATCAACCAACATAGATGTTTAAAAATGAGCATTACAATTCAAATCCAAAAATACATACTAAATGCCACAGGTGCCAGAGACTGGCCACTCTAAGAACAAATTGTGCAGATAAAGCCAAGTGCGGTTAATGCTATGGCCTCTCATTTGTCCTCACAAGGAATGCCGAAGGAAAAGAAACACAAACACTGCTAAATGCACAAATGCGTAGGAAACCAACACTGCCCCACGCCAACTACTCGAAATTGCCCCGAGTACTGAAATTATTGGAAAAAATAAAGTTGAAACAAAGAAGAAAATAGTGAATCAAACCAGCCAACCACCACCCTCCATAAAAATGATCTTTCCCCTATCTTGCCAAACCATAAGACTACGCCAACCAACACACAACATCAATCTGCTCTCGCTCTTTATAGAGGATATCTTGGTGAACAAACAGGACGGCCTGCAACAACCTTTAAAGGAATAAGAACCGGATAACATATTGCTTCATTTGACCTGTAAAGAATTTTTATGATACTTAATTGAACTAACTTTTGTGGATTTCTAAAAGACAACCTCAAATAAACCATACTCTTTACAAAATCAGCCAGGCACCGGTAAATTGACAAAATCTATATGGTCATCCATTGATAGCATCGACATGAGCTTTACTTTTGACCTTTTTTTTTTTTTCCAAAATGTCGGACTAACCCACGTAAAATTGTTGAAGAAAACAAACCCTTCAGAATTCCTAATATGGATCTGCGAATAACGGAAAATCCTACCTACAAAACAGGATATTCGATAAACCTAACTCCTCGAACATATGGATAGACCTGGCACTTGTATGCGGAGAACCCAACTAAAAAAACCTGACAAACGGCTTTACCATAACAGATATTAATATATAACAGGACAGACAGGTTACCAACGGATAGAGGGGGGGGTTACAGCAGTCACTCATAAAGAGCTACCTACCCACAACTATAGATAAATCGGATTCTATCTGGGGTCACAGAAAAAGACCTGGTGGCAACATCGGTATACTGTCAACAACCAAATAACGGTCACTTAACTTTGTGGCCAACGCCATCACTAACACCTACCAACCTAAGATGTACTTCATAATACGAACCTGGATATCATCTCTGCAGATAACAATTCCTATATAGGGGGGGATCTTACCAGCAAAATATCACTCCTATGGAATAAGCAAGGCTGACAAAATAGAAATGGCGAATAAACTAGAAGAGCACGCAACGGATGCGAATAAAACATAATAGCGCCAGAAATCAACGTCCATTTTATCCTGGCTATCCCTTCATAGACCGGATCGTCTCCTGGACCTATACTAACTACTTTAAAAATACATCGAACATTAACTGTGTTAACAAGATAATCTCGATTCCGAACATAACCCGGTACTCTGCGAATGGGAACATCGACATGAACACCATCCAGACTCCCCAACTGGCACCAGGCCGAAGTACTAAGCACCAAAACCAGGACTGGAAATAAAGAAGTTCAAAAGAAGAACTTACAGGATAACCAGTACCAGGAAACCTTGAAAATAGAACAGAAGAGGACGTTGATCGCCGCCATTGATTTTACTAACACTCAAATACGCAATAAAGAAGATTATAAATACAAAACAAAAAACACTCTGTGACCTCCCGAAAAATCAGCAAAAGTAAGGATTGAACAGCCCAAACCCTCAACCCTTATGATTAGCGCAATAATAGAAGAAAGCAAGGTACGGGTATTGGCAGACTGAAGGCTTACGGAAATCACAAGAAAGATATACTAGTACACCAGACTATAGGCTCAGGTTTTAGAAGGACGGTCAACACATTAGAAGAACTGATGGTACGAAATTTGTCATATGACATAACCTGCCAACCAACACAGAAACCGTGGGGGACTTTGACAAAAAAATTTTAAAAGGAACTGCAGAAGAAAGGCGGAACTCGCCATAACATGGGCAGCAAGGAATGGCACTATTACTAACATCCGACAGGCTAACGCGATAGCGGCAAACTAGAACATCGTTCAATGACCCAATCCAGTGCGGATGATAAGACTCAAACGAGACAGTATCAGGGGAGGTAAACGCCTCTTTGACAGACAAATAGCCCGACATACCAGCCCCTCTCAAAAACTGTAGAGGACCTTCAACAAGCTATCTGAAGATCATTCGGTCAAATAAGGCACGGGTTAGTAGATGGCATCAAGATATGAAGAGTTAAAATCTACCTCACAATTGCAACAGCACAAGCTTACCCAAATATTCAACACGACCCTTAAATACACTACTTCAAAAATTTTGGAAAAGGGAACAAAAGTCATCAGCATCCCAAAACGGCAAAATAGCATCTTCCTCAGAACAACAGACGACCAATCAGTGCCTGTCAATACAAGCAGCAAACTTTATGATCCTGATACTAATAGACTGCAAACAAAAACAGAGATGAACGAAATAATCCCGATCTACAGTTTGGAATTCAAGAAACTTCACTCACAATCATCTGTACTAAATTTCATTAGAGGATGCCATCCGATGTTCAATAAACGCGAATACTTGCTCGCCATAAATTCTTGGAGTCGAGAAGGCCTTTCGGACAGGTGTGGCACTATGGTCTGCTTTACAAACTGAACAATACGACTTCCCAACCAAGAGACATAATGCCTCATTAAAAGCTTCTTAGAAGACAGAGAGTTTCAGGTCGCTATTGGGCGGCTCACTTTCCGAGGAGGGTTGAAAGTAAAATCAGGGGTACGCAAGGGTCGGTTCTGGCTTCCCTACCCTTTTCAATCTTTATGTTTCTGATATACCAAGCACACCCTAAAATGACAGTGGATTATTTCGCGGAGATACCTAATTTATACAAGAGACCGAATATATACTACGCGACACTAGCACTTCAAACGATACCTAACAACCACTCGAGACCTGGCTTACAAAATGGCGAGTGAAAGTCAACACTGCTCGAAGGTCAAGGCTATGGTGGTGGCTAAAAGGAGACAATTACCACCAGAGAAACTTCACTATTTTTCAAGAGGACATACCGTTCCGAAACGAAGGCAAATTATCTTGGATAACCATAGATAGGAAGCTCACTGGCGAAACGCATATTGACAGAACGAAGAAAACTGCAACCGAGCTTGTCATACTAGCCTCTATCCTCTCTTCAAAGGGCGCCCTAACTGTGAAGTCAGCAATCCAAGATAACATTTAAAATTAATATCCAGCCCTCATCCTCTACCGGACTGCGTAGGTTGGGGATACCGCAGCCAAAACAACATCAAGAAGACATACAAACAGTGCAGAAACAAGATACTAAAGGTCATAACCGGAAATGACATTAGACACACAGAATAGACCACCTCATGAATAGCCAAGTGCAAAACCACTCGATGTGTTATTCAAAGAAAGAAGAAAAGTTCTACACCACAAAGTTGTAGCAACAAAAATCCTTTGATACGTGCACTTGGTAACTTCAATCATCACGACCAGAAGACCAATAAAAAACGCCAAGGCTGGAATAGAGAGGGATAAGAGGAAAGGAAGCAATATCATCCACACTTCACATTATAAATTTTTTCATCCTTCATCAAGTGTATATTTTGACTAATCAATCATGTGTTTCCTTTTCCAGATAATCATCACAAACTCACAATCAATTAACCCATCTTCTCCACTAGACTATATATTTTCACAATTCATATTTTTCACCCTCATTTCATTGAGGATAAGGGCTAGCGTATGCTGCCACTGTAACTACAAAGCCAATTACAGCCCTTCACAGGTGATCCTTAGCTTGGCGCTTCTGCCAAGGTGGATATCTTGTGTCGGGCTACCAAACCAACTCAACCGTGTACTTTGTACAATTAAATCCTAGGTTACCAAGTCATTTAATATAATGTTCATGCAACGACGGATAAGCGTGCTGTGAAACAAACCTGTAACTCGCATATCAAATCAGCCAAAACTTCCCAATTGCTTGTCAATGTCTCTATTGGGATGTGGGGAGGTTGGGGCAACACAGGGGCAACCCACTTCGAGTTCGATGGGAGTCGCAGGTGTCGTCCTGCCTCCCTTACGTGTTTCCTTCATCTGGCTACTTAGCGTTTGCTGTTCTACGGTTGTGATGGATGCCCTCGGTGGAAGTTGAGAAAGGTGTTGTGTTGTCGGGGTCGGGAGGGAGACCGGCCGGATGAGGCGAGGAAGAACCCCGGCGCCGGGAAGCGACGACCCGGGCAACGAGGAAGTTGGCGGCGGAGCAGCGGGGGTGCCGCCGTCAACGGCCAGGCTGTGCTGCCCGTCCTTTCTGGGGAGGTTGGAAGTCTCCGCTCGGGGGACTGAAGGCTCCCCGGTCAGGAAGGAGGCTCGTGCCGGGTGGCAAGTGGTCCGCCACAAGCCCGAAGGCGGGAGCTTCAGTGGCAGCGGGCCCCTTCGGAGGGGCAACAAGCCAGAGGTAGTGCGAAGTCAGCGGGCCGCTCCAATTCCCGGAGCCGAGCGATGCCGCTGGCCGAGGTGAGCTAGTGTCACCCCGGGTGAGAATCGGCCCTTATTAGGCCAACAAATGGCCCTTTCTAGGGCAACAAGGCTGGCGTGACCCCCTCCAATTTTCCGGGGAAGGTGGCCGCTAGTCCACAGCAAGCGGGTGGAGGTTAGGCGGGGCCCCTCTAATTACTAGAGGTGTGCATGCACGATAGCCACACCCCAGTCGGTGTCACCTCGGGTGAAGTTTGGACCTTATCAGGGCCAACAACTCGGACAGGTGATCTCGCCAACTACCGGCGATGGTGGGGCAATCCAAGTCGGCCAAGGTGAAGTCCAGCGGCGGCCCTCCAGCTACCGGAGGCGAGCGATGCCGCTGGCAGATCCGCCGGGGCTTCCGGCACTGCACCCTCGGCCTCGGCTTGCTTGAAGGACAGTGCGGCCCCCCTTCAAAGGTTTCGGCAGCAATGCCGATGCGGGGCGAGCCCAGCGGTGTGGGCCCCTCCGACTACAGGAGGTGAAGCGTGCCGCTGTTGGCCAAAAAAGTGCTGGAGGCCCTTTTTAGTGGCCGACCAGCCGCACAACCGGGGAGGATGGCAAAAGCTTCCCAGCCAGCACGATGGGTGGAAACCTATCGGTGCAAACGCAAGCCCTGACCAGGGGGAGCATAGACCGTCTCCGCCAGTAAAGACGCTGCAAGCGGCACTGGACGCGAGCGCTAACGCAAGGGCCTCAAAAACCGCGTCACTCCGGCACCTCCCGCCAAGGGTGTCGGTAGGTGTGAAAACGCCGGCTGGAATTTTCTTCAGTTTCGGAATACGGGTCAACACGCTTCGCGGCGTGTTGACAGCTCGGGCGAAGTCCGTGGACGTGGAGGGACCTGTCTTCAGGACCAGACTCCGTTGATGGCGCGACGAGTCGAGCCGGGGTCCGTGATGGAGTAGCAGGTTTTCGGACCGTAAGACCCCGCCGAAGGGGGAAGGCCGGCAAACACCATGAAGTGCTGGGGAGGCAACCCTAACCATTTAGGCGGCAGCTCTGGTGATGAGAGCGAGGGCCAGCGGTGGCCCGGGCCAGGGTGCGCCAGCGCTGTGTTGTAGGTAAAGGTGTGGAAGCGCGGAAACCTGCGGGTACAACGCATAGCCGTGTCCTCCCCAGCCTGGTACTAGTGGCTCTGGGCGGCCGGACAAAGGAAGGGGAAGATCCTCCCATCATATTGTGTGATGTGGGGGTACTCCAAGTTGGCGTAGGGCATACGGTCCAAGGTTCGCGAGCCTGTGGGATGGCGGGTCAGGCAGCCGGGGGCCGAGTGCGCCTCCAGTGCGGGTCGGAGGAAGATTACCGCGCCTCCAGAAGTTCTTGCCCAGCTTGGGGATCCAGCATTGCGTCCTACGGAGCTGGGAGGGAGCGACTGGTCAGGGTTGTGGTGAAGGGTGACTCCTGACACGGACAAACCCCGACGACATCCAGGAGGGCTAGTGGAGATGGGTTTCCCGTGAAATCCGTCACACAGATGCTCTCCCAATGGAAACGGGATCAGAAGACCGCGAGAAAAGAAAGCAGCGGTTGTTGCCGGAACTTCGTTGTCTCTCTGACGCCCGGGGTGCACACCGCAAGGCTTGTATTCCTATATCAGTCCTTGTGCGGGATCCGCGTCGGGGTGGAGCAAGTAAAGTCTCAGGCGCCCGGTTCAGTGCAAGAAACCTGTTCCGGTTTGGGCATGTGCGGAGAGATTGCCGCGCAAACCCGACCGGTGTGGGTTCTGTGGTGGTGACACGAGAGGGGGGGGGGGCGGGTCTGCCGGAGGAGAGACGATGCTCCACCCGAAGTGCTGCACTGCTCAAGGAATCCCATTTCTCGGTTCCTCCGATGCGGAGGCGTGTCCCGCGTACAAGTCCTTGCGGCGGCAGGGATGTGCGGGCCTCCATGCCTCAAGAAGGTGAGGTCGGATGGGCAAGTGAATAGAAAGGCCAGAAGCCTCTGGGGCATCGTTGCGGGACGGAGGGCGAAAGTGATCTCAGCTCCAACACTCCAAAAGCCGCTGGACAATCATTCGCCAGTGTGCTGTCAAAGAGTGATACCCCAACCACCCCAGGCGAGGGCACTCTGCCGAAGCCACCAACCTGAACGTGGAATCCGGTTCTACCCCTTGTTCGAGGGCCGCCCGAGACCGCTCCTCTCCCTTATCCCAACCCACAATGCATCCTTCACACCCTTCAACCCTTCTTCCACTCCCAAACTCCCACCCTTGTCCCCCCTGTAAACCCCACACCGAGTCCAGGATGATGTTTGCAAAGTCAAAAATTTTGGCATTGAGCATCACTCAAGGGTATTCGGGACTGGACCCATGGGACTTTTATCGAGTCCCTTGAGGAAGGTCAGGAGTCTCGAGGAGTAACGTGGCCAACCTCCTGGTCATTGGATGAGCACATCATCCTCTTACCTGGTCTCTCATGCAGTGCACCCGTAATAGAGGACCACCAGTGCTGAAGGAGCTCACGGTCGCACTCTGGAACGCCAACGGAGTCGCGGGGAAGAAGGCTGAGACTGGAAAGTTTCTGGCAAAGCATCGTCGTCGACGTAATGCTGCTGGGAGGAAACCCCACTTGCGCTCCGCAATGGTGGTTATCGTTAGCAGAGTTTATCTAGCCATCGGAGTGACCGTAGCGGGGGATGTGGGGATAAAGGGGGGGGGGGTGGGACGGCGGTTCTGGTCCGAAGGGGCCTTGACCACCACGTCGTCTCACTTCTCCCCTCCAACACATGGATAGCAACGGCTATCCAACTGTGACCCTTACGACTGGCCCAGTGCGTCTATTTTCCATCTACTGCCCCTCCCTACCACGGTTCGACCAGGCCACGTGGGCTGACATGGAGGTGCTGCTTCGAGGTTACACGCCTGTTTTAATCGGTGGTGACTTCAACGCTAAGCACCCCTTCATGGGGGGCTCTAGGATTATGTGCGCTCGCGGCGGATTGCTCCGCGACGTATAGATCTAACACGGCCTGGTGGGCTGCGGGCCTCCGACCCACTACCCACTTCCCTTTCAATCCCGGCTATCTCCCGGACAGTCTAGACTTCGTTGTATCCAGAGGGATACAGAAGGCGTTAGTTGCTGAAGTCTTTAGTGGAGCTAGACTCGGATCACAACCCCGTTTCGTGAACCTGGGATCGCGCGTGTCCTTCCTAGACCCCCCCGAAAAACCCGACCTAAAGCGCACTGACTGGGGACAGGTTTACGAATGTTTGTTGAGAGGGAGGTTGGGAACACACCCCTACCTCTTCGAACAGCAGCGGAATCGATCGCGGTGCGGGTTCATAAATTCCGCCAATCAAGGGGACGCTCGAAGCTTCGACGCCGATGTGCACCGTCATAGAAGGGCTCGCCACAGGCTTCTTTTGCCCGATTCTATCCTCAGGCACGTCCGGGGATAAAAATCGAGCTTGAGGAAGGCTTGCAAAATCTCGAGGGACCCGGTAGACAGGCCAACAGAGCGCCAATGTTCCATGCGGTTCGGGGAGATGGTCTGTGAATACCGGAACAGTGTCTGGGAGACAAGATGAGAGACCTGTGCGTGCAGGACAGGTCCTTGTGGCAAATGGACGAGGAACTATGATGGGGTTCCCAGCCACCAAGGCCGCCTATTGTGAGTCGCCAACGGGGTGGCCAACTCAGACCAGGAGAAGGCCGATGCTCTCGCCTGAGCAATTAAGGGCGCAAATTTGTACCCGACTGACAACCCCGTTCAAGACCCGGTGCACGTTGCTACGTGGCGCAGGTCATCAGCGCGGTCTCGTACAGACCCTTGATGAACCCGAACCCACGGAATGGTGACAGAAATGTCACGGGGCGATAGCCGATCTAAGACAAAACAAGGCCCGGATCCGACGGTATCGGTAACGCGGGTCTCAGAAAGCTGCCTTGGAGGCGATTACTTCCTCTGTGGAGTTATTAACGCGTCCTGTTTCTGGTCACTTCCCCGAGCTCTGGAAAAGCATGCCAACGTCCTCTGCTTTCATAACCGGGTAAGGAACACGGCCCTAGCTTCGTCCTACCGACCGATCAGCTTGCTCGATGTCTGGGCAAGTTGTTCGAGGACTAATAATGACGAGATGACCCGACATGTTCGCGAGGGGGGCATCTGGTGGACGAGCAGTTCGGCTTTCGGGCGGCGACACGCTACGTCTCTTCAACTTGTCCTGGCTCGTGGAACAGGTTACGAGAACTTCAACATTCAACAGGCTGACTGGTGCTGTCTTTCTTGACGTAGGCAAAGGCTTTCGACCGTGTTTGGCACGAGGGTTCTCCTTTTCCAAACTCCTCTCCCTGAACCTGCCCTTTCTACTTGGTTAGGTTGTTAAATCTTATCCTTTCCCATCGCACCTTTCCACTACCTTTGGGAAGCCACCTCCCAAGTCAGAAGCATCCGGGCTGCGAGTGCCGCAGGTCCATGGTGGGCCCGCTGCTCTTTCAGTCTCTATGTGAACAGACCATTTCCAAAATCCCCAGGCACCGAGAGAGGTTGGCTCCTGTATGCGGACGACACGCTCTAGTAGGGAAGTCGTGGCTAGAGGGCAGCTGGTGGAGGAGAGGCTACTCCAGACGCACCTGACGCAGTTGGTAGGTGTGGCTGACAACCTGGAGAACAAGTATTATCGTGGAGAAGAGCACTGCAATGCTTTCAAAAGGAAAAGAAAGTACTACAGGCCGGCTCCACGCCGGGAGCTGTTCGGAGAAACAGATCAGATGGGCGGACAGTGTTTAAGTACCTGGGGACTTACGTGGAACCAAAACTGACCAGGAGACTACCTGCAACGAATAAAGAATCAAAAAGGCGTGAGGCAAAGGGTGGGAGTCCTAGGCCCACTGCTTAACAGGCGTAGCGCCCTGCCTGTCTACAAGGAACGGTCTGCCGCTGTACAAGCAGTGCTCCAGGCGATCCTCGACTAATGCGTGTCCGATTGGTCACCAGGCGGACACGTTTATGAGGGAGGGATGCAGGCGTTCCAGAGCTGTATGTCTGAGGATATTGTGGGTCGCTCCTTGGTTTGTCCGAATGAGACTCTTCATCGTGACCTGGATATGCCTACCCATCAAGGACCACTTCCGGAAATGGGCAGTCTTTTCTACGAATAGACTTCCCGCTGCCACCAATCCTCTTATCCAGAGGCTTGGAACTACGTCATCGACCCTGGTGGGTGCCATCGACGTCCCAAGCCTGCTCAGATAAGCGAGATGTGTCAACAGTGGTTTGGGAGGCTCTCACCCAGCCCCCCCATAGAGTAGTGTCTCCGCACGTAACTCTAAAAAAACTTAGTGGTTTCTCAATTTCTTACCCCCTTTTTTACCCCAATATTACTATATTTTGTAATCTCTGTTTCTTTGTTTCAGAACTTCGCGAAAACGCGACAACCCGTTCTAATTTTGCAAAACAACACGGTCGTGACCAATTGGTCGGAGTACGTGTTGGACTTGCCTCGTGTCCCCTTCTGGAAGCATCGGAGCATGCCTTTTGTCTGTGTCTGTGTCTGTATTCGAGTTCAGTGTTGACCCACCCTGGGGACCTCATAATCTATACGAAGCGCGCACTCCCCCCGCTCAAGAGCCCCCCTCCCTAACCACCCCTTTCCACCCACACCCCCCCCTCCACCCCCCATTCCCCTCCCCTTATATGCCCTTTCCTCCCTCAAGAGCATTTCATCGTCACTCCCTATCCTCCACGACTATCCCCGACCCTCCACCGCGACTCCGTGTGCCGGGATGGTTTATCCTGCCTCCCACGCGACTCTGTCGTTGCCCGGGACTGTCCCCTGACCTCCCACGCGACTCCGTGATGCCGGGGACAGATCCTTTACCTCCCACGCGACTTCGTGTTGCCGGGACTCTGACATATCTGTTTTTCTCCCATCTCCTCATCCTTTACCACCATCCACTGGACCCACGAGATCGACGCCTGACAACCACCGTGCGGAAATTGGACTTCGACGGGACAAAACCACTCACGCGAAGACCACAGTAAATGGGATAACACACTATCTAAACGGAAAATTAGAGAAACTTCTGAGTAGCTTCTGGTTCTGGAACACACAGCCCAAAATTTGCTTATTCATGCTTATCAGGATTAAACTGGATCATCGTCTTCACCAAAAAATATATCGTAGTTCTTTAATAACTGTCATGGAAGAAAGAGGACAGCTATGGACACCATGAATAGGTTATTTAAGTAATTTATTAAGTGATATTCATTAATGTCTTATTTTTAATTTATTTGATTTGATTTGGTTATTTTAGTTGAACCTCAGAATGTAAAAAGGTTAGGATATATAAAAGGTTTATTATTGTCTTACGAGATCAATGTTTGCGATTCCTAGTTATGTTTTTAATATTATTTCTTTGTAAACTTTTTTTTTGATACACCTCCGTACTAATTACGCTAATGGGTTAGGGAATGAGGCAGGTGTAATTTGCGCCGGAGGCGAGGGAATGTGGGGAAAACACCCTCAGTGCACCCGAGTGAGATTGAACCCCGATCGTAGTCTCGCACACGAGACAGCACCTTAGGACCGTGCGGCCACGGGGTTGGTTGTTGTGCGATATTACTTAGCGCTTAATAACGTGCCAATGTTAGAAACATTGTTTTGTTTTTTCGTTACGTGTTCATACTCGATGGGACTATCCGCAATTTATATTTTGAGGTGATAAGTAAGAGTTAGGATGGATTTATGAAGTGTACAACATTTGCTGTGGAGAAAAACTTGGGAAATAATTTTAACTAAAAGTAAGATAACAGTAAGCACATCCAACATAACTCAAGCCCCGACCTACTTGGTCCCCATAAATCTAGGAAAGACGAACTAAACGACTTATCCCTCGTGCTCACCTGTATGGGTTAGGTGGTGTAAAATACACACAAGATTGAAAGTACCCGCTTATGATATAGTTGAATAAATATATTTAACAATTATTTAAATAATTAACACGATTAGGTGGGCTCGCGAATGTAAGGTCAGGTTATAATTATCGTTTTTCCGGGGATAGGAAATCTTGGAAAGCAGGAAATGAGAACATATTTCCTAAAAATGTTTCTCCTCTCCCTTGAAGTTATATAATTCGGGTGGTTACATTTTTTCATTATTCCTCTTCAGTCTTTATCCTTATACTACTCCATGGTCAATATCCCGTATTGTTCGGATGGGCTAATAATAAGTATAGTGAATAATATATATATAAATTATATACCTTTTTCTTTCAAAGCATTAATCAACAGATATCAATACATATTAATTATATTTGTATATTTATACTATTCTATCGCTTGTTGACTAAGCATATTCTTTAATTATTTTATTGTAAACTGTTTTTTTCGAGGTTTCCTATCATTAAAAATGCCATTATTATATATTAATTATTCTAACTTGAAGTTAGGGTCTTAGAGGGGAAAATGTTCATGTATTTGCCGTTGAGGCAAAGTTGCAAACAATTTCGTAAAAACCCGTATTCTGTAGTTTTTTTTTTAAGCAACGCGTCTTATTTAACGTTCGGGTTATACGCCTGCTACGCTAATATGGTAAGAGCGGAGGTAGGTGTAATTTAGGAAGTGCACCCGACAGGGGACTGAACCCGATCTCTCCGTATTGGTTGTCAAGTCTAACAGAGAGATAGCGCTAGACCGCGTGGGACTGCGGGCCGCACAACATATTAAACTTGTAACTGTCCCCCCCCCCCCCCCCCCCCCCCCCCCCCCCCCCCCCCCCCCCCCTTGGTTTTGTTTTACAATTTCACGAAATGATCTTTGTAAGCCATTGTTGGCTGTTTTCTTTTCTCTGTAATTTCTCGTCGGTTGCTTTGAAAAAGAAACTTCCCTTTACACCCTTGAACAAGGGACAAATCCCAACATAGAAAATAACTACTACTAGCGCTATGAAGTTACTGTGACAGACTTAATAACTGAATAATGTTTTGAAATCAACTCCCGCTGAATCTCTTCAAAATGTCAACAAAATCGAGGTTATATTAGTAATAGTTACTCTTTTAGACTTGTATTTTTATATGACTTTTTGAATACCTAGATCCACTAATAATAATCATACTAATTTCATAAACAGTGGCAAGTCTTTTTTGCAATAAAGTAGATCTATGTCATGTCCCTATTGCAAGATAGATCAAAACTATTGATGGGAAATGACATAATTATGTACTTTCATTATTTATTAAGTGGTCTATGCTAAAAACAAAAAATATATACAATTGGCATAACAAAACCTGAGATAACAAGTAGTTAGTTTGTGAAAATAGTCCTTTAGGAACTACGAAGGTGAATTGAATGTAGTGTTGTAGTTTACCTAGTTTACATTATACGGTCTAGAACTATGAAATTGTGGGTTTCTTGGCCTAGTTCTGTGGCTTTATCCTTTTTGAGAATTGAATCAGGATAAAATATAGATACTAACATATATATTTTATTATTTATGTTGCCCGTTAGAAACACGTGTTTCGTTTTTCTTCCACTTTTGATATTCCTATCTATGAAATATGTCAAATGTTATGCTTTATTAATGTTTGATATCTATTTGAACATTCCCACATTACAACAGTCTTATTTCTTTGATTCGTTGTCTCGAATTAAACATATTTAATTAAGTTTTGACATGTTTGGAACATTATTAAGCTATGAGTGGGTTTCATGTAAGTTTTCAAAGATTTGCCACTATCAGCGCCACATATAACAACGCACGGTGCTAAGAACCAACCAGGTTTAAATTAATTTTGATTCTTTATTCGTTTAGATCATTAATTACATGGCGACAGAACACCTATATTTGAGCAATTTAAACTTTAAAAATAATCATTTTAAATGAAATTAATTTAAACTACCAACTTATGTTGCCGATTGAAAAGTATTAGATTTTTTTATTTCAATGAATGCTACCAAATTTTCCAGCTCTACGAACCTCAATATCCACTCAGACTACCTCATTTAGCTAATTCAGGAACACAGGATGAGGATACGGGAATTTCAACCCCTGCTGCATTGACCGCTCGAATTACATTTACTCATCTTAGATTTTGATTTAGGCTAAATTATAATTTGGTGGACCTGTCCAATTTAAAGCAAAAAACATTATTTTTATTGAAACATTAAGGGGGATAAAAAATATAATGGGTTTCAAAATACCTTTTTATTGTTTTAAATCTTCGGTTGACAGTAACCATATGGTTTGAAATGAAACAACTTGACAAATTATGAAACTACATCATACTATGATATGAAATGTCGTTTATTATTTACACTATTTCAATTCGAGATACTACTTAGTGGTAGAGGGTTTTGATCTTGTCACTAAAATTTAAAAAATGAAAATTAGCCTCTTTTATCGATGTGTTGTTTGGATAAAGTTAAACAAAACATTATTTTCTGTAACGATACAATCACTCAGTCATCCGTTTTTATATTATGTTCTAATTTAGTATCCGTTGTACCCCTATTTTTGCCACAGAGCTACTTATTTATCTCAGATTGTTAGTTTCTAGAACAACTCAATTCAATGATCTATTGGTTCTGTTCCTATTCTGTCGTGTTTTGCTACGATAGCTATATTAGTTACACAGTTAACAAGTCACATTATATACAGTCTATATTAGTCTTATCTTAAAAAGTCCGCCTATCTAAATACTAACACGGGGTTCATATTTCACCAACAAGTTTCTTTGGGTCACAACAAAACTATACCTAAAGAAGAAGTAATTGTTTATCTATTGAAAGTAGACACCAATACTCTTAAACTTAGAGTCAAATAATAACACTGTTTTAAAAATAGTGAGTTAAATGGCACTGACGCTACCCCACGTAGCAGATCCCATGATTCTTTCGATGCAAACTAAGAAATAGAGCTGACTGTTCAAGAACATGGTTTGAGGTCACTGCCACTATAACTGCCATTAGGGTTCGGCCAGATGCAAGCGCGCGAGCGAGCAGAGCGCGCAAGCGAATGTGTGGCCAAACTGGCGAGCGCGAGACGCGACGCGGCGTAATTAGCAGACCCTAGTTAGATTATTATTAGCACCAGGCGTCTTACTACCCGTTATCGGGTTATACGCACTTACCGCTAATGTGTAATGGTATTGGGTTATGTGAGATGAAATGAAGGACCTGTTTAACGTGGAATCCGAACCACGGTGGCGATCCTGGCATTCCCACATTCACAAGATGTCTTGTCAGAGGGTGAAGGAAGGGTTTGGGAAATAAGATAAATCTGTGCACGGGGACCGTGGATTGAACCCCGGCTGCCAGAACAGAAGTCTGGACACCTTACCCTAGACATAGGTCACCGCCCCCCCCACCCCCCCCTAGTTAGAGAAGGATGTATCTGTTAAACACCACTTAGTAATCTCTGCTCCTCGAAAATTCTTACAGAAAATATTGTGTATTTATAAAAGAAAAAGTAGAAGTGACATTCCAATTAATAAATTGAGGAAATGCGTTCTATGGTTTTACTGAAGTGTTTTAAATCAGATTTGCCCGCACCAGTGGCGGATATGGTGCTTTGCAACTCGATAGCTTGTTGAACTAGGGGCGCAAGGTTCGAAGCTGGCTCAGTGAACTGAAGGTGATTTTTAAACCTATTTATTTTTGTGGTTTTTTTCCTACTCTCTCCAAACTAATGGTTGAATTCATATTTGTTAAGGACTACTTTGATTATAATATGATTATTTTAACATATCGGGTTTACATATATACATATATTACTATTTATGGTCTACAATTAAATGAGGCCTTATTATTATTATTCTTATTATTTTATTACTTATTTTTATTATTGCTCAGCATCTTACTTCCCGTTGGGTTATATGCACTTACGCTAATGTGTATGGTAGGGTGATTGTGAGATGAAACTGGAAGAGACCTACCGTATAAGTGGAATCCGGAACACGGTGGAGGCCTGGCTTTCCCACATTAACAAGATGTGATTAATACACGGTCTTGGTCAGAGGTGAAGAGGGTTGTTAAATAGATATATTGTGCGGGACCGAGATTCGAACCCCGGCCGCCTGCACGAATGTCGACACGTACACCTAGACCGCCAGGTCACGGGGCCATTAATAGCACAGTGTGTTTAAACCTATCACTTGATAGAAAAAAGTCAAATATATGTCAAAATGAGAAGTTTCCAAGCACTCGCAATGAACCGACCATACAATAATTATGGCCTCTTCGCCTGTTAACTTGACTGTATCCGGGTCGAGCGCGCGCGCTTGAATAAATGAACCAGTTCTATCTTTCAAGCGCGCGCGCTCAGTCGCTCGCGCGCTCGCTCGCTCGCTCGCTCCAGGTGTGGCACACCCCTTTACATCCAAGGTGGTTTATTTATATTTAGTCGCTCGCGCGTCGCTCGCTCGCGCGCTCCAGTCTGGCCGACCCTTAGAGGAACGTCTTTGTATTGATAAACAAGGCCCCACAGCGCATGCCCCCGCGGGGCCCTGCATTCTGCATTGCTCATGACATTTACGAAGAAGGCAAGGCTTTAATTTTGAGAAGTTTTGCAACGCGTACAAAACTAGCGCGATTTTGCAGAAAAAACGAGGGCATTTGGACGCACCCAAACAAATGAAATCAAAAAACTTTGCCCAAATCTATAATAAAAAAATGGAGGCGGTTAAGAAAGTGGCTGTATTCAGCCCACATAAAAGGAAAGTTTTAAATTTAACGTTTGGTTCCAATATAGACGGTTTGAGAAGCTTTTTAAAAAGGTTTTATGTATTTTATTTTTTGTTTTTTAGCTGATACTTGTTAAAATGCCAGTGCATTTCAATGTCTTTAAAGTCACAAAATTATTTAATTAAGAATTTCAATAACTTACTTGAGTCAGTCTACTCGTGTGTCCCAAAGTTGTAGTCCAAAAAAACCTTTTCCCCAATCATTACTTGATGGGTTTTTTTAAAAATGGTTTCTTGTAAATTTTAAAAAACAAATATGGCGACTATTCAAGTAAGAAAGGGATTGTCACTGGGTATGGAAGGCAAGACTTAACCAAGATACGTCCAAATGTGTAGTATTTGATAATTTCTTTTTTCACAAATTTTTAAGGATTCAACCCCCCAAAACCCCCTTTTTTTCTCTTCGGGTCTGTGTAGTTCGGGGGCCCAAATTTTGGTGGGGGGGGGTGGGGGTCGAGGCTCCCCCAAGTAACCCCCTGGGTACGCTACTGGGTTTTTTGAACAAGGGGGGGTTTACCTTTTATTTTAAATTGGACGGGGACGCAGGGTGGGAAAGTTGCAATTTTAAGTTGGGGAGTTGATTCGTGCCCCCGTCGACCTTTTCAGACCCCAAAAGGTTTCCCGCGTGGTGGTGTCACGTTGCCCGCTGTGTCTCGTGCTGGGGAGAAAACCCGGGGGGACTCTACCTTTGGACGCAGGCTGCTGCCCTTGTTTACAGGGAGGGGACCAGCGTTCCTCACGATGGTCGTCCCTGTGCGGGTTTAGGGGGCAGGGGGTGGTTTCTGCGCTTGGGTTTTTCGTCCCCTCCGTTGGAGACGATGCTGTCTCGTTGGGGTTTTTCCCCCCGGGGGGGTCTCTATATAAGATTTAATACAAATTTAAAAAGTAAATTAAAAATATGTTTAACAAATAGCACAACCATAATTAATCATAGTTCAACTGTTCTTAATATCATTATCCTATTTCTCCAAATGACACAATTTCAAATGATCATTGATAATAATTGTATAAGTCTTTGTAGCCTAAAGAAGTTACATCGAACCTAAACTTTAACCAAATCTATCACCTTCATCAGTCGCTGAGCGAATTAACGCGCTATTCTCGCACTGCACTCGACCAATGGGGAAGTCAAGGTTCAAACCTAGGTAGGCTGAACTAGGTGTGGTTTTCCCAGCCTCCTTCTAGGCTAGAGCGGGTTTATTTCCTTTTAACTACCTTCATCATCCCTGCCCAATTAGATCAAGCCGTTAATAGCTAGTGTGCTAAGAGTATCTCCGGGATATATTTTCAAGATAATGATACTATTACAACCAAACAATTTATTGTAATTTGGGTCACTGAGTTCGCTTCCAAATAAATGTCAAAATAGAGACTATATAGATGCCCAAAATAAGCACAATACACCCAAAATGGGGTTTCACAAAATTAATAAAAATAAATCAACTATACATAACTTAATTTTCTTAGTGATTAAATTAAATAACAATCTAAAAACAAAGAGTTACTCTAAAACGATTAACCCTTGAACCAGTTAATATAAGTCTTAGGAATAAGCTATAAAAAATTAAAGATATTTTAAGATTATTACACGTTTTAGTGAAATGCTATGCACATGAATTACTTTTTTCCTTCTTCTGAAAAAGGCCAACAGTAATATCATCTCTCCTAAAGTTAAATGAATTTAATTTAGGTCCTGTATATAATAATTACACCATACCTATATTTTCAAATCAACGCTACAGCATAAGTTATGAACTCTTTATTAGATATGATAGTGACGTCTTTGATGTTTATTTTAATAATTTCAATAGTGATAATTTAGTAGTTTAAAAGTGCTGTGAGCTTAGTACACTACTCCTGTTAGCCATTAGTAATATTTTCATCCATATCTGTATGGTATTAGGTTTTTAATTAAATGATGAAAGAAATAGAAAATCACTCAGAACCTTATATGGGCGTACCGCACCTTCATCTCTAGCCAAGGCTGTGTAGAGTGCACCACCATTCAATGTCGTCACAGCCGCTCCTGGACTAGTATTAGTACCTACTCTAGCCAAGGCTGTGTAGAGCGCACCACCATTCAATGTCGTCACAGCCGCTCCTGGACTAGTATTAGTACCTACTCTAGCCAAGGCTGTGTAGAGCGCACCACCATTCAATGTCGTCACAGCCGCTCCTGGACTAGTATTAGTACCTACTCTAGCCAAGGCTGTGTAGAGCGCACCACCATTCAATGTCGTCACAGCCGTGCCTGGACTAGTAAACTGGAGTACGATATCCATAGAAAAGACAGTTTAATATAGAAGGCGCTCTCAGTGGTGTATTTCTGAACCATAACAAGTAGCGCTAAGTGTCACTTTCCCTAACTAGCAACTGTTCTGGCGGTATATTCAAATCTAGGTGTGCTACTTTTGATTTGAAGGGCTCTGGTGTAAATAATGGTACCTTACATTTTGAATTATCATGTTGTATTTAGAATGGTTTTTAGTTGAAAATTTGGCAGAAGTTGACTCCTATAATGATCATCTTTTAATATATGATTTAATTAAAGTTGATACAACATGAACATGCAAATTTTAGAGACCATTATTTACATCATAGCCCTTTATTTTAAAGGAAACCTAGTGGAATTAAATTTGCAATATATAGAAAACTATTTAGACAAAATAGTATAATAACAAATTGAGTTTTTCTTACAATTAGGCCTATAGACCTTTGGTTAAACTCCTAATCATTTTTGTGATAAGGGAACCCAATACCTTTTTAAAACTTGTAAAAGAAAAGGCTAAACAAACTTAAAACTGTGTTCACAAATTTTATTAATCAAAAACAAAATAAACAGCAATACATTTGTTGAGATATCAATTTAAATTAATGATTTTTAAATCTTCTTTCCCTACTTTAGTGGCCAAATAGTTTAAGGCAGGCAGGTCAAACTCATGGACCAAGTGTGTTTTACAGTGCTGCTTGGAAATGTTTTAAATAAGAGTGTTTCCAAGAGCGTGTGCAGCTAAATCAGCAACCATACTCGTTATAAACTTTCCCCCCTTCCCCAAATGAAATTATCCTTAAACCCATGAGGAATGACCCTGGGCAAGGGATCATTCCTGGAAAGTGGTAAAGAGCATGGACATATTAAGCCTAACGTCCCAGGTTTGATTCCTATGTCCTGGTGTGATTTTTATATTCATGGAGTTTTACTTATTTTGTTAAATAACGCATAAAGCTATCACGTTTCTAACCTTGTTGAACACAACAACAACACATTTAAAAAAAATAAAACATCTTTTGTAATAAAATAAGTGGAATTAATTTGTCCTCTAAGTTAATTTTATTATTAAAATCTTAAGGGAAAACACACCAACAGTTTGCATGTACAGAGAAAAAAAGCCTGAATACAACATGGCGGTTCATCAATTATACATGGATTTTAAAAAGGCCTATGATTCAGTTAAAAGAAACAAATTTTTTGAAACTTTAGTGAAGTTTGGGATACCCAAAAAAATTTGCCAAGCTTGTTGAGATGTTCGACATATGTATGTCAAGGTACGAGTTGGATGTCGCTTATCAGATTCTTTCAAAATTCCTAATTGGTTGAAACAAGGAGATGCACAAATAGTCTCAAGTTATAGTAAAACCTTTTCTCTTATCTTTTGACCAAAAATCAAACAAAACATATTTCTTTTGGAAAAATATCGAGGGAATTAGTTTTAATTAATATTATTATTCTCACTGCGAATTACTACCCGTTCAGGTTATACGCACTTACGCTGTGTAATGTTAGGGTGATTGTGAGATGAAATGGAGGACCTACAGTTTAACATGGAATCCGAACCACGGTGGAGGCCTGGCATTCCACACATTCACAAGTTGTGGTTAATACATGTCTTGTCAGAGGTGAAGGAAGGGTTTGGTTATCAGATAAATCTGTGCCGGGACCGAAGATTGAAACCCGGACCCTAGATAATTATATATATATATATATATATATATATATATATATATATTAATGAAAGTCTAATTTTTCAATTCGAATCCAACCCAAATCAAGCATAACACATTTTTTTAAGTAAACTTTAAACATTCACAAAACCAAGCTGAAAACAATTATAGTAACTTGTATATTTTGTGGTAGCTGCATTTATTATTCCGATTAAAGTTAATTTACTTATGTACAGAAACATAGTATTAGGTAAAGGTTCGTAACAAAACAAAATAAAATGCAGCCTTTGAAATATTAATTAACCTTCTAACAGATTCAACAAGACTTACATAAGTCATTATGATTGGAACATAGAACACAATTATTTACCCATTACAATGCTATGATTAGAATGAGCTACCAACCTAAGTTAAAGATATTCCCCATATTAAGTACTCCAATGTTAAAATGATTCATTTTGACATTTTGATGTAAATCTCTTCTTGTTTTTCTGAACAAATCAACCCATATACCATTACCAGAGGATCACCCGCGTTAACCATATATATATTTTTTAACACCGCGCCTTACTACCCGTCCGGGTTATACACTTATGTTCTAATTACTCTAATGCGATAGGGATTAATAAGGTTGATTTGAGAGGAAGTGCACCCACATTCGCGCCAAGGGAGAGTGGAAAACCACACTCAGTGTACCCGACCGGGTTCAAAACCCAATCTTCTCGTACTCAGTAGGCCAGTCTAACACGAGAGTAACGCATTAGACCACTCGGCCACTGAAGCGGGTAGCACTATATTAACTTTATACTTCAGCAAGTCTCAGATCCAAATTTCCATAAAACAAACGCCACAATCCACAACTTTACTTAGCCCATGAACACTGCAAAGTCATAAAATCAATCTAATTTAATCACAACATCATAAACCTGTGTTTTTAATATATGAATGTTGTTTAGGGATTGTTTTGCATAAATATGCACCTAAGTGTCCATGTCCGTTATTGGAAGATTGTTTCGAGTAAGAGCTATTCATAGATATTCGTTAAAGGAGGTTTAACCCATGACACACACAAAAACAAACAAAAAAACTCTGTATTTTATAAAAGTTCCATCCAAGGAGAATCCTTATATATAATTTCTTCAAATCAGGTTTTATTTTGTTACTGAGAAATATTAACTAAACCAAGTTAAATGTACAAAGACAGTAAGCCACAAGCAAAATTACAAGCTCCTCTTCAAAATAGCTTTGAAAATAATCACTTTATTTTATCTCAGTTCAACCAAACGTCGCATACACAACAGCCTATAAATGACATTCTCATTTCTAATATTAGACCTAATGTTTGAAAGCCCAGAAGCTAGATTGTTTAGAAAAGTTTTTTTAAACAGGCTACTCAAAATATTTAAATAGTAAACACACTATTTCTCCTTTAGGGCAATTCCATGATCATGTATGGGACAGTTGAACATATTATCATTTTTATTTTCTAAAGGTTGGCAATTTTATTTTATGCAAAATTTTACCTTTAAATAGGATTTGTGCACTTCCCTGGAAGTCTAAAAAATTTTTAGGAATTTATTTTGAGTTAGCTTAGGTTAAAAAAAAATCGCATTACATATGAGACAAAAGAAATCTACCATTTATCTAGCCTACCGCAACTATGCAGAAAGTTTAGCATGTAATTAGCATTTGTAAAAAAAAATATTTTCTTACACACAAAATGGAAGGCTAAAGATGTATATTAACATTTTTGCTTTCATATACCTAAATTTGTTCCCATTTGTCACATGAGGGAAATACACATAACATATGAGACATAGTACACCGATTATTCTTTGAATTCATATTTGTCTCAGTAAATGGTCTAAAAACAATTATAATCACAATATCAACTTAGATTAAACCAGTATTTCAATAAAAATCTTATTCCCGATTTCCGACTAAGAAAAGTTGTAACTCTATTCCGATTAACCACTGGACATGATTGGGACACATAACAAGTATACCTCGCCCCAATGTACCCCGTGTAAACCATCAGATACTATCATGTATACCTCGCCCCAATGTACCCCGTGTAAACCACCAGATACTATCATGAATGGAGACCACTTGCATCAGTGCCAAGCAATAACCAGAATACAGGATGATATACCAACCCAACTAACAAAATACTATTGGAACACTAGACGGAGAATGGAAGGAATTCAAGATCCGTAGCATTAGCAAACAATTAATTTATATATTTATTATCTCTCTCTCTCTCTATATTATATATATATATATATATATATATACACACAGGCTTTCAGTATGAAAAAATCATAAATAATATTTTAAAAATCAATGGCAGTTACTTCAAGGAGCTGTGTCCATTACCACATTATTTAGTATTATGGCAAATAACAAACTGCATTATTTGCCGATTTGATAATTTGAATATCAGCAAAACACAACCATCACAATCAATTTTATATAACAACTCAATGTCATAGAGAAAAGTGATGAACTTAAAATTTTATCTTCGGTTGAGAATCTACATCCTTTAGGATGCTTGTTTTGAGTTCTTATTTGAGACTCTATAAATGTCCGGGTTGTTGAATTTAATTTTGAAATAAATTCTTTACGCTTTACGGTGTCCACACATTTCTGGGCTGCTGTAAATCTTTGTTTGAATTACAAACATCTTCTAGATAACCAAGTTTTTGTTTGTTTTGTAGCTTAGTGGCCAAGCTGTAAATATAATGAGCTTTTGGTGTTAGGTATCTTGCTCGAGGCACGTTCACTCTGCCTAATAAGCCTTTCATCTTTCTCACTAAAAACAAAACAAAATGAAGATCAATTAGTATAAACATGAAATAACAAGAATAAACAAAAATCTGATTAAATGCCAAAGTGTGGAATGGAGAGAGGGCAATCTGAATGTTTAAAGATCAAAAGCAGATGGTACGCAAAAATTGGTTCAAATAAGGTCCTCTTGTTTAGATTAAATAACAACTAATTTAACACTATCATTCCACGAACAAGGATACAACCGCCTCAGTGGCCCAGAGGTCTAACATGTAACTCGAGTTAGACTAGCCTGCTGAGGATGAGAAGATTGTGGTTTGAACCAGGTCGGGTGTAATGAGAATGGGTTTTCCTAAATGGTTTTCCAATCACCCTCCAGGCACTGGGGTGCACTTCCTCTAAATTCAATCTCCCTCATTCCTAGCCCGTTAGCATAATTAGGCCTAGTACATAAGCATATGAGCAAAACGGGTAGAAAGACGTGGTGCTAAAAAAACTAACAATACATAGAATATATTAAAACCAAAATAAAAATTATTCAATGTCTGTATTTACTAATAACTTAACCTAACCTTTCATGAATAAATAAATTAAAACTTTGAAGAGTAGTAATCAAATAAACAATAGCCTATATGGTGGGGGTAGCACATGTAAAACACATGTTTGTCAATAGGCCTATTAAAGTCGATCTGTGATTTGGGTGAGTTTTTAAAAAGCTGCAAAAAAGTTTCAAATAGTTATATTTAATTTTAGTCTTATTCAATTCCTAGAATCCCTGTTATTGGAATCATCACCATCATAAAGTTTTCCACCTTATTTCAGTTTTTGCACACAAAGTGTTGGACACCCTGGCGTACTATCCCTGAGAAAAATTAGATACATAATCAAAACAAAAATACAAAGCAAATATAAAAAAATCCAAGTAAATAATATTATTAGTGACAAATATGAGAAAAATAGATTTTAGCGAGTTTTGCTAACTCTGGATAGAGATATATTAAATTAACAACGGTCTTGGGCACAGAAGCCAATGTGCGTGTATTTGAAGTGTATTCTCCTTGATCAAAAGTTACCTAAACCCAATACTTCCCATATCTTCACCAGTGACAAAGCAATTAAGTACCTAGGTTGAGTCTAATTTGTAGAAAAATGTTTGCTATTAATCACAAATATCTCACTAGATTAAGTTGCTAGCAAGACAAGGTGTTAACTTCACCAAATTAAATAAAGACAATTAAATAAATAGCTTTCTTTATGCGGTAGTGTGTGGCAAGCTCGGAACTTGGCACAAAGGTAAAGTCTAGTCAAGTGCAAAGGAAGAAACTATATTCAAATTGATCTCACAGCCTCGCTAGAAAATTGTTGATATATCACATTAAAAATTCACATTCCTGGTCTCTAGATAAGTAAGTATTACATAGCTTTGGATTGCCTAAATGGACAATAATACTAATTGTATGATTATATTATACTAATCTGTAAGATAATAAAATGTAATAAATTATACAGGTTTAAATGTGTTTAATATCAGTCCTCATGTGTGTTTGTACAAAGTTGAGCATTGGTAACTAATAGAGTTTTTTACTATTTTGATAGCCTATATTATCTAGATTTCCTGTGAGGAGTTTAGAATAATAAACATCTTTTTGTTTTCTTCGGAGTAATAAAATGCCCGGTTTCTTTAAGTGTAGTAGGTGTAAGTTCTATTTTGTTCTTTGGGGTCGTCTTTTCGGTTGGGTCTGTAGAATAAATGAACAGTTAAGATTAAAACTATGTTAAGCGCCTCGTGTGAGTCAAAACGTGTGCAGTGCAGTTAGAGCCATTCATTCAATATAATCAATGCTTTTAATATTTGTTAGGCCTAAGTGCATATTCTTGTTAATAAACACTTTGGTATTTTAAAATAGAACAGATTTTTGGTGACTTCTTTTCATAAAAAATTATAAAAAAACTATTATATTTAGTAAACTGTATAGCGTGAAATGGCAGATAATGAGGTTCTGAGCTCTAGCAGACAAAAAGAAAAATTGAAACAGTTGCTAATCAAACACTGCATCAACATGGTGTCGAGGACGGCTTACAGCCACCCTTGGGATCAAGGGCTTGTGAAGGGTGCATTGGCACACTTAGTGACTATTCAGACAAAGCTACGGTACACTTGATCACGTGATTGCCACTGCAACGATCAACAGTACTTCAAGGGTCGATAGTGCATGAAGAAAACTATTCGGATATAGCCTTATGTATAGTACCATTTATGAAAATTAATAGACCTAGGCTAAATAAATAAAACACGAGACACTCTAATTGACCATTGAGATTCAATGATTATCATAAATTTAAACTCAAACAATCATTTATGTATTTAAATTAAGGCTAAACTATTAGAGAAAATGGTAGACTAACTTACCTGGCAAATGTAGGTTTGGAAAGGCTAATCAATTTAGTCTCTCTGTTCTAAAACTTTTGCTACCTTCATCAAAGTGTTTATTGCACACCAAAAAGTTTTTATAGATTTTGAGATCATCAAATTCTTTCAAAGCTGGATTAATTCTTTAAATCCATATGTTAAACTCACGTTCCTCATAGATCGGAAGTGTATGGCGCACTGTTCCAGGAACGTACTCATATTGAAGCACACAACACAAACTTTTTCTCACGACATTTTTCAAAATTAAATTTAAATACTAGACAGACAACTTAATATTAATTTTAAAGTACGAACACATTTAAAAAAAAAGTTTAACATAAAAGTAAGTAATTATCATTAAGGTTAACTAATTCAACACTATTCATTTGTTCACATATATAATAAACCAAAGCATTGCTTAAAATAGATATTAAATGAAAAGTTCAAAATACAAGTTTAAATAACAAAGTCTTGGAAACAAAGTGTGAAAGCACATGTGTTCGAGCTAAAATGGCGTCCAAAGCATCTTGGCAAATTACGTCATGCGACACTAACAGTAGTGGTTCTTTCCCGAACTTTAATACGGGTTTGGTTTTTTCTATTGACTGTCCACCCCATGACGGTATCTCTCTGTCCAGTGAGATACTACCTGACAACTGTCCAGTGAGATACTACCTGACAACTGTCCAGTGAGATACTACCTGACAACTGTCCAGTACAACTAATAGTGACTATAATAACGATTTTTGTAGCACCGCGTCTTACTACCTGCTCAGATTATACGCTAATAAAAATTTAATTGGTTTATTTTTTTAAAATTATTGTTGTGAATACTAACTAAAAGAAGTTCTAGAAGGGGGCGTGCGCCCCTCCCCCTCTTGACCCTCTCCTAGCTGTAGTTTTAACTTTATTAATAACAATTTTGCTAGGACTATTACCATTGACTTTATGTATCATATCACGTGATTGTCGACAGCTTTTGTACTTTTGTTGGACTTTAGAGATTTGTTTTAGGACCGTATCTTACTACCCGTTTGGTTTATACGCTAACTTTTCAATTCCTAGTGCCAAGTAAGTAAGTAATGTTTGAAAAGGCTCCATTTCCCACGAGGGTGCTGTAACACAGACTCGAGACTCTGAGGTTAGGTAACATTTGATTGGTAGGCCTATGCGACCAAAATGGTGCTCCAACTATTTGCGTTGTTAATAAGGTTGTCTATATGTGGCGTCACGGCAAGGCAACTATGGATTCTCCATGTCACTGTGTTTGAGTTTAATCAGCCAGTTTGAAACAAAAATCACACATTCTAAAAATAGTTATACGTTGTCACAATATTATTGTTCTGGAGTTGGTGTTTTTACATCTTCTACAACTCTGTCAGTCTGACCTGCGTCTGTATAGAATAGGAAATATTGCAAGGGAACACCCAAAATAAAGTGAGTGTTTATACTGTAATGGGCGTTCAGCCCTTTTACGGCCCTAAAATTTGAAGCAACTTATCATGGGTAAAATACACACTCCCTGATCTACATACAAGTTTTGTAATACATAGATGTCTGTGTTACATACCAACGTCTTGGATACTTCATGAAACGCTTCCGGCCCCATCAGAAGCGATGCCGTCAGAATGGTGGGGAGACAGTGCCATTCAATTATATCGCACTTGACCGGTTCGAGTTTCTGGAACAACTTAAGACGGCACTCAGCCGGCTCACTAGGCGGAGTCAACCTTCCAGAACCCCCTAGATGGTTAATCCCCCCATTCTTTTCGTCCGTCCCGGCATGCAGTGCATTCGACCGCTATAAAACTCCGTGGTTCGCTTGGCAACAATATGATTGCTATTAATCAACGTCTTCTAGACAGTCGACTCTCTACAAACTTAGCCTTCATTTAGCGGTGATCAAGATGTTCTCGCCGAGGGACCGACCAGACCGTAGAAAGTAACCTGGACTTCGATAGACCAATAAAGGAATCGGGAATAGCCTGTACCATGGCTGGACTCACGTCGTAGTCTTTAGGGAATATTAGTTTAGAGGATTAGCCTATTATATAACTTAATGTCTGTCGTAGTGTTTTATATCTAATGATATCCTCTCGCGCTTCACGCGAGTTTCCTGCTGAGTTTTTGGACCAGTAGTTTCAATGGGAGTGAGTCCCACACCTTAACCCGTATGGCTATTTGGCAGTCTTAGAGGTGGCTAGCTGGGAAAGAGATAGTTCTGATTGTTCAGGGCCTAGGGGCGGTGCCTAGTTAGGCATATTTAATTCATGTTGTACACCGCTTGGGTGTTCAACATGTGGACCGCTTCAGCCCTTCTGGCACGGCTTGTGGTATCTAATATTTTGTCTTTAATTTGCATTGATGGCCCTCTTTTTTGGGGTGCCCAACAATTGTATTATTGTTGCCCTACTGGCTTAGAGCAATGGGTCGTGTGCCAACCTAAGAAAAGGTAATAGCCGAGAACACAGACCTTGAACTATCTGTTATTGTAAAGCTAATGGGCGCTTCATGCCATGTTTACTTTTGTCTCTGCGCAGCAATTTAATAGGTAACTTGACGCAGACCCTCTTCTTGCTATTTTATATATTGGTATATGTATGTTGCGTACCATCTAAACCCCGAGAAGGTACAATACTAGTTAGGGGAAGAGGAAAAGTATCATTAGCAGACTTCTCAAACTGTTTATTTTATTTTCTCAAGTTAAGATGCAACCCGCTTCTCAAAATGGCTTATAATTCCCCAAGAAAGCAGTACAATGGCAAATATGATCAAGATATTAACACTTGGCTCTTCATAAACCTCATTTGCTTCCACTACGGTGTAGATTGTAAGATAAGACCATAGTGTAATCAGCCAAGGTAAGACTGATACCTCCCACGATAAACGAATGGAATATAATTGAGTTTCCACTCTGGTTAAATATAACCATTAGACCTAAATTATATGAACAATTCCAATCGTAGTATTAGTCGAGGACTAACGGAGTTAGAACTCAACTTAACCTAAGTCTGGAGAAGTATCACGTGGTAATATCTTGTCATCTTAAAATAGCGATGGTTGTTTTATTTAGACCCAACAAGATTAATATTAAGATTTATAATTGTTTGTTCGTCCGCTTGGAGCATTCCCACGTGTCATAACAGAGTTACGTTATATACCGAGTTCTTGCACGCTGGTGGCGCTCATGTGGTGACGTTTGGTAACTCTTTGTTGCGTACAGACAGAACAGAATAACCAATACGATCATATTCGTGACAAGAGTGGACAACACGACATTGTAACCAAAACTGTCGGATGTTCTGTTCGGCCCCGGTCCACCAGTTGTCAGTTATTGCCCGTCACATCAAAGGATGTTTGTGTGTTCTAGTCTGGATGCCCCGTAGAATACTGGAGTCGAAAGAAGACCAAATTAAGCTCATAGACCTCATAGGCCATGATGGACAAGGATATGCCAATAAGCTCAACCCACTATATACATTTCTACTTTGATA
The DNA here is from genome assembly GCA_039000515.1 of Timema cristinae. Classification (NCBI taxonomy): domain Eukaryota; kingdom Metazoa; phylum Arthropoda; class Insecta; order Phasmatodea; family Timematidae; genus Timema; species Timema cristinae. The sequence goes on along the minus strand of JBCFYV010001419.1, from coordinate 81,542 downwards.
TCATCTTGTCTTTGGTAGTAGTAATATTACTGCACGTCTGGAATACATCACTCGTAGCCCAGTTTGGGGAAAGATTAGGAATGATAAAAAAAACTACAGAGTAAAATAATAATTCTGGGAAACTTCTGCTGGGTTGTGTGTGGTTAGGTATATACCTAAATATTGACTGTCAGAAGTCAGCTGTGAACTGTCACTCAGCACCAAAGAAGCCATGGGGCTATTGTATGTTTGTCTACGTCATAGTATAACCAACCAACCAACTAGCCTTCCTTACCTAGGAGGTGCGCTGTTCAAGGTCACTTCTCGACTAGGTCAGCCCATCAGAGTTGAACAGTAAAGCATAAGATATACACTCTCCAAACTGAACATATTGTAACTATGATCTAATTAATTACCTAGGGTGTATTAAAATTAATACTGGTTTGCATAAGAAGCCATATGATCATTTATAAGTATCTGACATAAAGACAAAAGATACTATGTACTCAAGACTAAAAAGGTATGATTACGTTAATTTTTCCATGTGAAGTTATTTCCCTGCCTTGTAACGATGTAACACGAAAGAAGAACCACAAACTGTATAATGGTCAGTAATGTGGGACCATACTCACCCCACGCCTTGCTGAACGCGGCTCACTGGAGCACACACTCTCCCGAGGAATGTACAACACGAACTAAAGCGAGCCCAGGCCCAATGTCCCACTCGTGAGTGTTGCCACACCCACAATGAACAAGGACGAAGTTTGACCAGAGTAGTTTCTAGTTCCTCATGTGGAAGTTTCTCAACGCTTTCAATAGTTCCCAGTGTCACCGTTTGCCCCACCAGAGCGCTGCTCGCCTCCCTTCTTTTGTTTGTTCTTCTCCACCCGGCTTCCCCCTCTCTGAGAATTTATTCGTGTCTGTGTTTACTATAAAATGGCTTGTAAGTTTAGATAATTTACTTACTGTACCACTGACATTTAAAAGGTGAGGGCGCCGATTTAAATCTATTCTGGGACATGATATTCAAAATTCAATTTAGATAAAATTATGGGGGATTCTTTTTTCAAAATTGTCGTTTAAAGTTAACTTTTAAATAAATCTATTTTCATAATGGGCTTTAGGGATTTCTCGTGGAACTGCCGCGAGTATATTAAATTTATTTGATTAAAAAAATTAAGATCTTTGAGATTTACCGGCGCGCTCTTACCATTACCTAACTGTTTAATAATTTACGTTGATTCACTTGCTAGGTTCAGGGGCCTTTGGTGCGCTGACTTGAATTGATATGTATAATTAAATTAAATTAAATTATTTCTCATCTGTTAAGTTTGAATATTCTTTAACGACGTTTGTTGATATATACATATATTTAGATCACGTTATTCTTGTCTACTGTGTTGTAATGTTCGTTTACGGCGTTAATGGCATATATATATATATATATATATATTTAAATCCTATTCTGTTATTTTATGAATGCGCTCTGTCGACGTTTGTTAATATATTGCTTATAAATGCTTTATAACATTTGTTATGAGTGATTTTGAACCTATATTTTTTGAGGAAAGGCATTAGGAAGGTCAGGTTTAACATGTTTATAATGAAATCTTTTCCTCGATGGTTTGAGGTAGGCTGTAGTACACTTTTGGTGTGCGGCCTTCTGCCATGTATATGGGAATAATTTACCAGGAGTTTGTATATGTGGTCCTCTACCTCATTATATATATATAGTCTGGGCTTTAATTCAAAGCCACCTATGGTTTTTGGCGCTATATATAAATATGTTTGTTGTAATCACAATAAAATCGCTCAACATGTTCTGGTTAACACCAGACGTTAAATCGGTTCTCTCAAAACTACTTTTCTGGTAATTATGTTGTACTGCCTTTACTTCAGTATTGGCCAATATAGACAAATAAATTTAAAAAAAATGTTTTCTCTTGTGACTCCTCGGCTATCACTTATGGCACGTTTCTTGGAACCTTAAGGGTGTCACAGCCTATCGGATCAACCAGACAAATTACAATGCTACTATACAGCATTTTTGTTTGTTTGTGAAGATTGATAGAAATATGGTTTTATAATTACAAAGTTAGCTAAGAGACAAAAAACTAAAACATATATGTATATACAATAAAAATAAATAAGATGATTCTGTCAATAGCCCAATTTCAGAAGGTGACAGGATGAGAGGTTCCTTCCATGGACTCTACGGTACGTGGTTTTCCCTTTGCTCTTAGAAAGCAGCTTAGATAATTTATTTTAATGATTTTCATTTGGGGGACTTCTTGAAGATCACCCAAGAAAGATCGTAGAGAATGTGATCTTTGGAAGAAGAGAAATAACCCTGTCGGTACAGTTACCCACAGCTGGAGAGGCTCACCAGAAACTATGCTAGATAGAATGTGTCCTCATCTGTAGCTGATAAAAACACAGGGTAGATACTCCTTGTGATAATTTCTATGAAAAGCTTTACTAATCGAGAGTCCCTTACAATTTTCCCTTTGAGCCGAACCACGGAACCTTCGCTCACACTCGTTACTCTAACCCCTCTGCCTATCCCTTTTCCGCAATATTCCCACTTAGGTATCTTCTGAGAATCTCGACAAAGTCGCTAGAAATTGGCGGAAAGATTCCCTCAAAAATATTTAGCTCTTCAACTAAAAGCCCTGTATAAACAACTAGTACCTAAACATGAAAGAAATATTAAAATTAACACGAAACTTTCTAATTTATAAAACGTATAACACAAAACCATATTTATCTACTATACTTGTTAGAAACATACTGCTCACCAAAACAAAACAAATAAATCCTAGACAAAGATAGCACTCTTCTCAATTCTCTCTCTCTCACTTAAAGCGCGACAAAAAAGCTCTATTTGTAGCACGCTCGTGTGGTGGGTTCGTGAACTACTTAACTAATCAAGATGGATCCCGTACAAGAAGTAGTTTGTAATAATTGAAAATAAGCTGAGTGAAAAAAAAAAAGAGAGAAAAGGCCAACAAAACAGGTAGGTAATAAAACAATGCAAGGATTAATATAATATTAAATATCGGATATTTTCTCTCCAAAAGATTTAGGCTTACAGGAAACACCTTAAATAGTTAATAAAAACAAGAAAATAAAGCGATCGTGCTGCCAAGGCGGCCATTACAATCAACCCACCAAGTACATTAAAAAGGTTTCAGAATGAAATAAAATAAAATAATTAAATGACGGGAGGGTAAAAATAACAATAAGAAAAATATTTAGGGGATTATTGAAAATCCCCACAAAAGGAAGTTATGTAAACCAGAAAGCTGGTTCAGCACCTTATAATGTGTCCAACATCAAATAAACACTAGAAAATGTGATATTAGATCGTAATATCTCATTCATCGTTTTATAACTTCAAGTTAGTTCATACAATTTAGCCGACAGCTCGAGAATCAGTCCGTGTAAACTACAGGTTAATCTGAAGGAATGAAGATTTCAAAAACTATAATACCAATTCACAAGCGTTTTTTAATTTATCTTCTTTTATATTTATAGAAATTAAAAATATCGAGGAAAAAATAAAAATATTTATGGCTAGCCATCAATTAAAATTCAGACAGTAAGTTTTACGCTAAATGTTGAAATAAATAAAAACAATCAAAACAAATTATATAAAAAATGATTATTTAAAAAAAATGAGATTTTTAAAATAATATGTTTTTTACCGTTTCCGCAAAAACCCTTCTTTCCAGGCCCAACATAAAACATTACTGTAGCCGGCTATTTGGTTACACGTAGTTCAGTGGTTTTCTTCCAGGGCGACACTAACGTCAAGGTTTCTCCACCACATAGTAACTCTCTTTGTCTCTCTCTGAGCGACTTTCTCACTAAAAACATACAACTAATATTTCTATTTACGGTGATAGGATTTTACTTACAACTCTTTGAGTATAAATACCCGCCTCGATGGCCGCACGGTCTAATGTACTAGTCTCTTGTTAGGCTAGACTGCCGAGGATGGGGAAATCAGGGGTTTTATCCTGGTCGGGTGCACGGTTGATAGCAAGTAAATCATTATTTGTATCCTGTTTTTATACTAATATTAATTTAAGTATAATTTTTTCAGCGAATTACCGGAGTTATTATAATAAGCCCCGATTTGATATTTATATCTATCTTATAATATAATGTATTATGTGACCGTCCTAGCATTTTAGGACACACAATCATGTTAGGCCTTTTCTCTTTTTTAACTCAAAAGAGAACTGGACTTTCTCTCATGATTATATTTGAAATGTGTTAAAGAAATTAAACATAATATTAGACAATACTTTTAAAGGAACAATGGTCCCTCCCTGGTTGTTGTTTAAAAGAGGTTTTTTGGGTACACTTGTTGTACCTCACTGCTCAGTCAGCCTTGTATCTTTCCTCCGCACTCGCACCGGCCGCTCTAATCCCCTCCCTACTGCCTGGAACGTTCGCGATCCATGTTTTCTGAGCCGTCCGTGACGCTCTTACCTCTATAATCAACTCCCTTCTTCCTATTGCCCTGTCTACAAGGAACGGTCTGACACTGTACAAGCAGCTGCTCAGGCCGATCCTCGACTATGCGTGTCCCGCTTGGGGTCACCTGGCGGACACGTATATGAGGAGGATGCAGGCGTTCCAGAGCGTATGTCTGAGGATCATTGTGGGCGCACCTTGGTATGTCCGGAATGAGACTCTTCATCGTGACCTGGATATGCCTACCATCAAGGACCACTTCCGGAAACTAGCGCAGTCTTTCTACGCTAGACTTCCCGGTGCCACCAATCCTCTTATCCAGGGGCTTGGGAACTACGTCATCGACCCTGGTGGGTGCCATCGACGTCCCAAAGCCCTGCTCGGATAAGCGAGATGTGTCAACAGTGGTTTGGGAGGCTCTCACCCAGCCCCCCATAGAGTAGTGTCTCCGCACGTAACTCTAAAAAACCCTTAGTCGGTTTCTCAATTTCTTACCCCCCTTTTTTTTACCCCAATATTACTAATATTTTGTAATCACTGTTTCTTTGTTTCAGAACTTCGCGAAACGCGACAACCCGTTCTTAATTTTTGCAAACCACACGGTGTGACCAATTGGTCGGTACGTGTTGGAACTTGCTCTCGTGCTCTCTCGTGCGTGCTCTTCCTATTGGCTCGCTTGGCGGCCAATAGCACTCTCGTTTTCCCGAACCAATGGGAAGCTCCCTCTTCTCTGATTGGACCAGGCCAGGCAGCAGCGGAGGGTATATAACCCGGTGAAATCTTGATTCGAGTTCAGTGGTGACCCACCCTGGGGAACCACCATTATGAAAGAGCATAATAAACCATCTTTATTCGTTTGAAAAGAGCATTTCATCGTCACTCCCTATCCTCCCACGACTATCCCCGACCTCCCACCGCGACTCCGTGTTGCCGGGATGGTTATCCTGCCTCCCACCGCGACTCTGTGTTGCCGGGACTGTTCCCCTGCCTCCCACCGCGACTCTGTGTTGCCGGGACTGTTCCCCTGCCTCCCACCGCGACTCCGTGTTGCCGGGACAGATCCTTACCTCCCACCGCGACTTCGTGTTGCCGGGACTCTGACCTATCTGTTTTCTCCCCCATCTCCCTTCCTTACCCCCATCCACTGGACCCACGAGATCGACGCCTGACAACCACCGTCGCCCGGAAATTGGACTTCGACGAGACAAAACCACTCCACGCGAAGACACAGTAAAAGGGATAACACACTATCTAAAGGAAATTAGAGAAACTCTGAGTAGCTTCTGGTTCTGGAACCACACAGCCCAAAATTAGCTATTCATGCTTATCAGGATAAACTGGATCCCTCGTCTTCACCAAAACTATATCGTAGTTCCTTTAATAAACTGTCATGGAAGAACGAGGACAGCTATGGACACCATGAATAAGGTTAATTTAATTAATTAATAAGCTTGATTTCATTAATGTTTATTTTTAATTTATTTGATTTGGTTATTTTGGTTGTACCTCAGAATGTAAAAAGGTTAAGAATATAAATAAGTTTATTATTGTCTTACGAGATCAATGTTTGCGACTTCCTAGTTATGTTATTAATATTATTTCTTTGTCACCTTGATACACCTCCGTACTAATTACGCTAATGGGTTAGGGATGAGGCAGGTGTAATTTGCGCGGAGAGGGAAAGTGGGGAAACCACCCTCAGTGCACCCGAGTGAGATTGAACCCCGATCGTTAGTCCTCGGCACACGAGACAGCACCTTAGACCGTGCGGCCACCGGGGTTGGTTGTTTTGCGATATTACTTAGCTGCTTCATAACGTGCCAATGTTAGAACATTGTTTTGTTTCTTTCGTTACGTGTTCCTACTCGATGGGACTATCCGCAAATTTATATTTTGAGGTGGATAAGTAAGAGTTAGGATTATTTATGAAGTGTACCCACATTTGCTTGGAGAAAACTTGGGAAATAATTTTAACTAAAGTAAGATAACAGTATGCACATCCAACATAACTCAAGCCCCGACCTCTTGGTCCCCATAAATCTAGGATAGACGAAACTAACGCCTTATCCCACGTGCTCACCTGTATGGGTAGCGTGGTGTAAAATACACACAAGATTGAAAAGTACGCTAAGATATAGTTAAATAAATATATATAACAATTATATAAATACAACACTATCGGTGGGCACGCAGACTTAATGTCAGGTTCATAATTATGTTTTTCCGGGGATAGGAAATCTTGGCAGCAGGAACTGAGAACATATTTCCTAAAAATGTTTCTCCCTCTCCCTTCAGATAAATTCGGGTACATTTATCATTAATCCTACCATCTTAATCCTTATACTACTACCATGGTCATAACCCGTATTGTTCGGATGGGTAATAATTAAGAATAGTGAATATTATATATATAAAATATATACACTTTTTCTTTCAAAAGCAATAATCACAAGAATATTAATACTATTAATTATATTTGTATATTACTATTACTATCGCATTGACTAAGCATATTCTATATTATTTTATTGTAACTGTTTTGTTCGAGGTTTCACTAACCATTAAAATTGCCATATTATATATTAATTATTCTAACTTGAAGTTAGGGTCTTAGAGGAAATGTACATGTATTTGCGTGAAGGCAAAGTTGCAAACAATTTCGTAAAACCCGTATTCTGTAGTTTTTTTTTAAGCAACGCGTCTTATTAACCGTTCGGGTTATACGCCTGCTACGCTAATGGGTAAGAGCTGAGGTAGGTGTAATTTAGGAAGTGCACCCGACAGGGACTGAACCCCGATCTCTCCGTACTTGGTAGTCAAGTCTAACACGAGAGTAGCGCTAGACCGCGTGGACTGCGGCCACACACACATATCTAAACTTTGTAACTGTTTGTTTTGTTTTACAATTCCACGAAATGATCCTTTGTAAGCCATGTTGGCTGTTTTCTTTCACTGATAATTTCTCGTCGGTTGCTTTGAAAAAGAAACTTCCCTTTACACCCCTTGAACAAGGACAAATCCCAACATAGAAAATAACTACTACTAGCGCTCTGAAGTACTGTGACAGACTTAATAACTAGAATAATGTTTTGAAATCAACTCCCGCTGAATCTCTTCAAAATGTCAACAAAATCGAGGTTATATTAGTAATAGTTACTCTTTAGACTTGTATTTTTATATGACTTTTTGAATACTAAATCACTAATAATAATCATATTAATTTCATAAAACAGTGACAAGATCTTATTGCATAAAGTAGATCTATGTCATGTCCCTATTGCAAAGTAGAAAAAAACTATTGATGGGAAATGACATAATTATGTACTTTCATTATTTATTATGTGGTCCATGCTAAACAAATATATACAAATTGGCAATAACAAAACCTGAGATAAACAAGTAGTTAGTTTGTGAAAACTAGTCCTTTAGGAACTACGAAGGTGAATGTGTGTAGAGTTTAGCTTAGTTTACATTAATACGGTCTAGAACTATTGAAATTGTTGGGCTTCTTGGCCTAGTTCTTGGCTTTAATCCTATTTGAGAATGAATCAGGATAAATATAGATACTAACATATATATTTTATTATTTATGTTGCCCGTTAGAAACCACGTGTTTCGTTTTTCTTCACTTTATTCCTATCAAGAAATATGTCAAATGTTATGTCTTTATTAATGTTTTTATATCTATTTGAACATTCCACATTACAACAAGTCTTATTTCTTTGATTCGTTGTCTCGAAATTAACATATTTAAATTAAGTTTAAACATGTTTGGAACATTAATAAGCTATGATGGGTTTCATGTAAGTATTTCAAGATCTTGCCACTATCAGCGCCACATATAACAACGCACGGTGCTAAGAACCAAACCAGGTTTAAATTCATTTTGATTCTTTATTCGTTAGATCATAGTTACAATGGCGACAGAACACCTCATATTTAGAGCAATTAAACTTAAAATAATCATTTAAATGAAATTAATTTACAACTACCAACTTAAGTTGCCGATGAAAGTTATTAGATTTATTTTTATTTCAATGCTACCAAATTATCCAGCTCTACGAACCTCAATATCCACTCAGACTACCCTCCACTTAGCTAATTCAGGAACACAGGATGAGGAACGGGAATTTCAACCACTGCTGCCTGCCGCTCGGAATTACATTTACTCCTCTTAGAATTTTGATAGGCTATATATTTTTGGTGACCTGTCCAATTTTAAAGCAAAAACATATTTTTATTGAAACATTAGAAAAAAATAAAATGGGTTTCAAATATACCTTTTTATTGTTTTAAATCATACGGTACAGTAACCATATGGTTTGAAATGAAACAACTTGACAAATATGGAAACTACAATATATGATTAGAAATGTCGTTTCATTATTACACTATTTATATTCGAGATAATAATTAGTAAGAGGAGTTTTGATCTTGTCACTAAATTTAAAAAATGAAATAGCCTCTTTTATCGATGTGTGTTTGGATAAAGTAAACAAAACATTATTTATCTGTAAACCGATACAATCACTCAGTCAACCAGTTTTTATATTATGTTCTATTTAGTATCCGTTGTACCATTTTTGCACAGAGCTACTTATTTATCTCAGATTGTTTGTTTCTAGAACAACTCAATTCAACTGATCTTTGGTTCAGTTCTATTCTGTCGTGTATGCTACGATATCTAGAGTATGTTACACAGTTAACAAGTCACATTATATACAGCTATATTAGTTTATCTTAAAAAGTCCGCCATTATCTAAATACATAACACGGGTTCATATTTCACCAACAAGTTTCTTTGGGTCACAACAAAACTTTACCTAAAGAAGAAGTAATTGTTTATCTATTGAAAGTAGAACACCAATTCTCTTAATAGAGTCAAATAATAACACTGTTTTAAAATAGTGAGTTAAATGGCACTGACGCTACCCACGTTAGCAGTCCCATGATTCTTTACGATGCAAACTAGAAAGAGCTGACTGTCAAGAACATGTTTGAGGTCACTGCCACTATGACTGCCATTAGAGAAATGTTTTGTATCTGCTAAACAAGCGCACACAGCGCATGCTCCCGCGTGGCTTGCAATCTCAGCATTGCTCTATGACATTTACGAGAGAAGAGGCAAGGCTTTAACTTGAGAATGATTGCAACGCTGTACAAACTAAGCGCGATTTTGCAGATAAAACAGAGAGCAGTGGACGCATCCAACAAATGAATGCACAACTTTGCCCATAAATCTACTAACTACAAACATGGAGGCGGTTAAGAAAGTGGCTGTATTCAGCCCACATGAACGGAATGTGTTATTTAACGTTTGGTTCCAATATAGACGGATGAGAAGCATTTAAAAAGGTTATATGTAATTTCATTTTTTGTTTCTAGCTGATACTTGTTAACTGCCAGTGCATTACAATGTCTTTAAAGTCACAAATTAGTTTAATTAAGATATTTCAATAACTTACTTGAGTTCAGCTCTACTCGTGTGTCCAAAGTTGTAGGTCCCAAAACCTTCCCAATCCATTACTTGATGGGTTAAAAACTAGGTTTCTTGTATTTAACAAACAAATATGGCGACTATTCAAGTAAAAGAAAGGTATTGTCAGCTGGGTATGGACAGGCAAGACTCTAACCAAGATACGTCCAAGGATGTGTAGTATTTGATATTTTCTTTGTTCATAAATGTTTAACGGATTACAACCCCCCAACCCCATTTTATTTTCTCTTCGGATCTGTGTAGATCTCGGGGCCAATTATGGTGGGGGAGGTGGGGCTCGAGGCTCCCCCAAGTCACCCCGTGGGTACGCTACTGGTTTATTGAACAAGGGCATCACTTGTATTTTAAAATAGGACGGTGACGCAGGGTGGGACGTTGCAATTATAAGTTGGGAGTTGATTCTGTGCCCTCGTCGACCTTACAGACCCAAATGGTCCAGCGTGGTGGTCGTCACGTTGCCCGCTGTGTCTCGTGCTGGGTAGAACACGGAGGGTACTCTGACGCTTTGACGCAGGCTGCTGCCGTTGTTGACAGAGGAGCTACCAGCGTTCCTCACGATGGTCGTCCCTGTGCGGTTTAGGTGGCAGGTGTGGGTGCTGCGCATGGAGTAGTTCCGTCCATCCCCGTTGGAGACGATGCTGTCGTCGTGGGTTCCTCCCTCGGGGGAGTCTCTACCCCCCACACCTAAGAACCCATGGGAACAGAACAGTTTGAAGAAGAGCCTTTTGAACTTCTCTCCAAATATGACGTAGATGATGAAGTTGACTGAGGAGTTGATGGTGATGAGTAGGTCACTCGTCTTTACAAGTTTATCAACAGACCGCTCGTAGAACGCCTCCAGAATGTTGTTGACAAGGGCCAGGATGTTGCACAAGAAGAACACAGTCACCACACACATCAACATCGTCGCCAGTCCAATCTCCTTCTTCTGCAGCCTGGAGAGACGCTGTCGCTCCTTGTTGGCCCTTCTCACCTGTATCAACAATGATAAACAATTAGCACGGGTTCTGTCATTGATTGTTGGCTCATATCAACAATAAATTGAACTCACTATTAAAATACAGATGTGACAAGAGAAGCTGTGTTGCCAGACTTATAGTCTGTTAGTACTACCTGTCTGTAGATGGCTGTGTTGAACAGAGCCAAGCAGCTGAAGGGCAGGAAGTACATGAACACCAGGTACAGCCAGTGGATGTACACCTTGATGTATGTCGGGTTCAGTCTGAGTGGAGAAGGTTCCACGAAGTAGATAGTCGTGTTGTAGTTCTCGTCGAACCCCCGATCCAGCACCATTACGTCCCAGAACCTCGGTAAGTTGTACAGGGTAGAGAACACGATGATAATGATCACATAGAACCTTGCACGGCCGTATGTGCAGAGCGATCTGGCCTGTAAGGGGTGACACACCGCGACAAACCTTTCCAAGGTCACCGTCAGGGTCAGGTATACCGACACTGTCTGAGCGATCAATGCCAGAGGGAACAAGACGGGCACGAGGTGAGGGTACACCTTGACGTAGTAGGTGAACAGACACCCCGTGTAGGAGAAGATCGCAGGAAGCCCGAACAGCAGTAGAGAGGTCAGAATCAGGACAGTATCACATCTGGCCAGACCTATCAACAGGTAGTTAATAGATGACTTCATCTGAGGACGCGACAAGATGATCATCGAGATTATGTTACCCAAGATTCCAAGCACCCCGATCACGTTCAGTAGGACCCCATTCGTGATGAACTGGTAGATGATGTCTTGTCTCTCCTCACTACTGGCTGTCTCCGAATACAAACGCCCGTTCAGGCTGAACGAACTGTTCATATCGGGTATTGTCATCTTCAAGCAGATGTTGCCATCGGGTGGAACTGAGCGCCACCATCTTGCAGCAGATGCCACACCGGAGTACTACACGGATGTGGTAACATAGATTCACTAGATTGTTCATTAGGATGATTCATCCCCACTTGAACCCGGTGGGGAAAAGTTTAGACGTCGAACAAAACTACGATGATCTTGACAAAAAAAAAACTGGTCTAATCTGTCCTTTTTAAACCTTTCATGTTCTTTCAGGGTTGTATTCTTACTACGGGAATATAGTTCTAGTACAGTTTCATTTTTTGAGGGGGTGTTGAGGGTATATCCAGATCTTCAGTACGATCACACACACTTGATGATCGTATCAGTACGATCACTCCCACTTGATGATCGTATCAGCTCCAACCTGAAAACAAACAAAACACTTCATCAAGATCTACTCCGATCTTCACCGAGATTATAAAACTAGGGCGTTAAACGTAAACAGTATTAGGGAGGTGCGGAAATATTGGAGTCAAATATATATAATATCGTTTAATTGCTTTCACTTCAACCGCCAAAATAACCTTTCACTTCAACCGCCACAATAACCTTTCACTTCAACCGCCACAATAACCTTTCACTTCAACCGCCACAATAACCTTTCACTTCAACCACCACAATAACCTTTCACTTCAACCGCCACAATAACCTTTCATTTCAACCGCCACAATAACCTTTCACTTCAACCACCACAATAACCTTTCACTTCAACCGCCACAATAACCTTTCACTTCAACCGCCACAATAACCTTTCACTTCAACCGCCACAATAACCTTTCACTTCAACCGCCACAATAACCTTTCACTTCAACTGCCACAATAACCTTTCACTTCAACCGCCACAATAACCTTTCACTTCAACCGCCACAATAACCTTTCACTTCAACCGCCACAATAACCTTTCACTTCAACCGCCACAATAACCTTTCACTTCAACCGCCACAATAACCTTTCACTTCAACCGCCACAATAACCTTTCACTTCAACCGCCACAATAACCTTTCACTTCAACCGCCACAATAACCTTTTACTTCAACCGCCACAATAACCTTTCACTTCAACCGCCACAATAACATTTCACTTCAACCACCACAATAACCTTTCACTTCAACCGCCACAATAACCTTTCACTTCAACCGCCACAATAACCTTTCACTTCAACCACCACAATAACCTTTCACTTCAACCGCCCCAATAACCTTTCACTTCAACCACCACAATAACCTTTCACTTCAACCGCCACAATAACCTTTCACTTCAACCGCCACAATAACCTTTCATTTCAACCGCCACAATAACCTTTCACTTCAACCGCCACAATAACCTTTCACTTCAACCACCACAATAACCTTTCACTTCAACCGCCACAATAACCTTTCACTTCAACCGCCACAATAACCTTTCATTTCAACCGCCAAAATAACCTTTCATTTCAACCGCCACAATAACCTTTCACTTTCAACCGCCACAATAACCTTTCACTTCAACCGCCACAATAACCTTTCATTTCAACCGCCACAATAACCTTTCACTTCAACCGCCACAATAACCTTTCATTTCTACCGCCACAATAACCTTTCACTTCAACCGCCACAATAACCTTTCACTTCAACCGCCACAATAACCTTTCACTTCAACCGCCACAATAACCTTTCACTTCAACCGCCACAATAACCTTTCACTTTAACCGCCACAATAACCTTTCACTTCAACCGCCACAATAACCTTTCACTTCACATGCCACAATAACCTTTCACTTCAACCGCCACAATGAACCTTTCACTTCAACCGCCACAATAACCTTTCACTTCAACCGCCACAATAACCTTTCACTTCAACCACCACAATAACCTTTCACTTCAACCGCCACAATAACCTTTCACTTCAACCGCCACAATAACCTTTCACTTCACATGCCACAATAACCTTTCACTTCAACCGCCACAATAACCGTCCCGTCTTCAAAATATTTAGATGCGAGAAGTAAACGTTGATACATTCTGAACAGACTTGAACTATCTCGCATATATCAACAAATACTAATTAGTATTTTACCATCAACTGGTGATCAAATTAAATATACAAAGTTAGCAGAGAAAAATTCAAATTTCAGTATAAAATAATAATAAAGTGAGCTTTGTTTTCTTCTCCACGCCTTCCTCTTTACCTAAAGCAGTCTCTTATGTGACAACCACAAAAACCTAATCTTCGACTTTAAAAAATAACGCGTAGTCCCCCATATAATTGAGTATGTATTTATTAACATTTAATTTGACATTCTTGTATTTGTTTGAGATTATTATTTTCCATATACCATATATAAAATTAATTTTTAATAATGTTTTAACGTTAAGCGAAATGTTATCCCTCCGGACTCGAGCCCCATGTGTTGTTCTATCCTAATACCAAGTGCGGCAGGTACAAATAAACCACCCATGTCCTGTTATCTTGAATCAGACTATGCTGGTAAATAACGACAAAAGAGTGTTATTGTTATGAAACATTTAGCGCAAGATCAACTTTTTATCCACGACTGTCTTTGAAAGATGTTTCCTCTAATCTGAGAGCTCGTGGATTCCCAATCATCCACCAACAGATGAACATCTGTCGCGGCCTGATAAGCAGGTAAAAGCAGCATCTAGAGCATACAAATACATAAAAACCCAAAGAGTTGGAATCAATACAGAACGGGAGAAACATTGTCAGTAAACATTACAATTACTTTGATTAGATTATTGACCATACAATGAAATAAACTAACAACAAATATTTGAAGATAAAGATTAATGTTTTTCCGTAAAGGGCCCTACAGACGATCTGATCTGGTTGGTCCGACAGTCGGCCTGACCAAATCAGGTGTTACCTACAGACGATCTGACTTTGTGTCCGATTTCATCAGTTGTTATTTTTCTCTATACGAGACACACGCATCACGCCTCCTATATTATCTAAATACCAACAAGTTGGGATCGCGCTAATAGCATCGTTAGGGGTTAGTCCCAAAAAAAGAAAACTGTGGGCCAAAATATGGCTAATTGAACGAAAAAAATTCAGTCATATGATGTTACTAAAAGACCTGAATAGTGATGACTTTCGTAACTATTAGAGAATGGACTACAAAAGTTTCAGTACATTGTTAAATTTAGTGACTCCATTAATAACAAAACAAAATATAGTCATGAGAAATGTAGTTACTGCTGAAGAGCTACTGGTTGATACTCTAATATACTTATCAACAGGAAGAGATTATGCAGATCTAAAATACAGCACTGCCATTTCACCACAGCTTTTATCAGAAATAATTCCAGAAACATGTGAGGCTATCTCTAAAGTACTGAGAAAAATAAATACAGGTAAAAAAAATTTCCTAGAACACAAAAAAACGCTGTATTAAATTAAAATAAACAAGAATACAAATTATAATAAAACATTTATGAGGTTTATAGACTGCTTTAATAAAAACTACAAATTATTTTCAAATTGTTAGAAATTCTTGAAGTGCACTGTTATCACCTTCATATGTTGTATTTTGTAGCATGTTGTATGAGCTTGATTGTTGATGAATTGTTTCTTGGTGAGTGTTTTGGATTGAATCATTTGGTGTTAGTATGGTAACTATATTGGGTATCAGTGTAGATGAAGAACACAATGGTGAATGATTGTGTAAAATGAAAGGAGAGTTATAGCTATGGTAACTGACAGATTATGAAGGTGATGGTGTAGATACGGGATGGTTATAGGCAGAGTTGTTCACTGTTATTGACGACTCTAGAGACAGTTTGTCTAATTTTCCATAAAAAAAAACTACTTCCGAAATAAATTTTCCCGCTATACAGCGTTGCATTTTGGTCATTTCTTTTATCTGTAGTCCTATTGCCCACCCTTAGCACTCAGCTTGGTCATCTTCAGTAGAGAGAAAATTCTGAGCACTTTCAATTAATTGTTACTGCTTTTTCATCAAATGTGTAGCACGCCGTTTACTAGCAGGTTGTCGACATATCTTGGTTTGTGTTTCAGATACCTGCAAAAGAAAATAAATGAATAAAAACAGCAAAAAAATCCGAAACAATGTGGTAATTTAAGAATTGTGTTGGTTCTATGGATGGCAAACATGTTTTAATTAATAAACCACCAGGATGTGGATCGGTATTTTATAACTACAAGGGAACATTTAGAACAATTTTTATTTGCAGTTGTCAATGCTAATTATAAGTTTATATATGTACATACGGGTATAAATGGAAGTGTCTGAAACATACAACATTCTATGAAAAACTAACAACGGATGAATTGAAATTACCATGTTTATCTTTGTTGCCTGGTACTTAAGCCCCTTAGTTTTCTCAGGTGATAGTGCATTTAGAATAAGTAAACATCTTTGGAAACCATTTACACAAAAAAATATAACTAATGAGTAGTTGGTGGGACCACATGGTACTCGACGCTGATTGGCTTGAAGCTTATCACGTGACCACGCTCTCTCACTCTGATTGACTGTTGGCTTCCCCCTTCCCCCACCCCATTTCCCCCTCCCCTGCCCACATTTACATGGTTTGTATGTGGGGGAACAGCGCTGTGATTGGCTGTTATTTATATCACTGGCTGAGTACAGTGCTTTCCCCCTCCCCCATCCAAGTTTGAACCCCGTTTCCCTTCTGGTTATTTTCATGACGGCATGGGGTTAACGACCTGTTGTCCTCCTTCAATGTCACAAAGGATTATTTCTAGAGTTTTTTCCGAAGGTCTTCTATGTGACCATGGGCTTTCCCTTATTACTGTCGCCAGTTTGGCGGCTCGACAAGACAGAAATAGAACACGACCTTCAATGATGTCACTCACCCTCCCCAGCAATGGGTTTTCCCTGATGACTGGAACCAGTTTGGCAGCTCGACAAGACGAGTCGAGACAGGAATAGATCGTGACCTTGAAACCGTGAATCTGGCAACCCTTCCCCAGAATTGGGTTTTCCCGATGACGTCATCGCACTGTCGAAACCCTGATGACTCATACCTGACGCCAGTTTGGTGGCTCGACAAGACGAGTCGAGACAGGAATAAATTGTGACCTTGAAACCGTGAGCTAGTACATGAGGCCATTGACCCTGACAATCCTCCTCCCGGCAATGGGTTTTCCCGATGACGTAAGCGCACTGTCGCAAACCTGTTGACTCATACCTGGCACCACTTTGGTGGATCGACAAGACGAGTTGAGACAGGAATAGATCGTGACCTTGAAACCGTGAGTTAGTACATGAGGTCATTGACCCTGGCACCCCTCCCCGGCAATGGGTTTTCCCAATGACGTCATCGCAATGTCGCAACCCCCTATGTGGTAGCGGGTTATTTCCCCAGTGATGTCGCAACTAGAGAGCATTGACACAGCTCTGATTATGCACAATCAAGGGCCTTGGAAGCCTTACGGTGATTTATAATACTCAGTTAGGGGCCATTATCCCCCACGCAAGAAGTCAACAAAATCGGTTGTTTGGTATTGTCCGTCGACATGTGCGGATGTAGGTATCAGACATGGGGATGATTAAGAAAATGTTCTGGAGGGAAAATACCTACAGTTTACACGGTGGGGATTCGACTTCCCCCACCATAATTAGATGAGCCTGACATTTAGACGGCATGCACACCGGGATTCAAACTTCGATATCTTTAGAACGGTCGTACTTCCTGCATCCCCACCATTTTCGAAGGGGTTTTGCTGATTGACCAAATACTTCTATACCTGGTAGAATGTGTACCCACATTTGCTTCAAATGTCGATCGCTCTGTCATCGGCCGTCTAGTGACGCCTTAAACCCTTTGACCATCGATGCAAGTATACAAATTTAGACGGCGTGCACAGCGGGATTAGAAACTCGATATTTTTAGAACGGTCGTACTTACTGCACCCCACTATTTTCGAAAGGGGTTTTGCCAGCCGACCAGATTTTTATAGATCAGGTAGACTGTGTACCCGCATTTGCTTCAAACATCGATCACTCTGTCATCGGTCGTCTAGTGACGCCTTAGATCATCCATGCAAATATAAAATGCTTTGTTACGGTATATTGATACCCAAGTACCTAGTCTTTTTTTACCAGTGATGGGGTTTAAATATGGTCGGATGAATTAATGGTTTCATTATCTACCTTCAGGCAAATGAGGATACACTTACCTTTTAAATTATTCATAACTAGTAATCCCACACGGCGTTGCCCGTGACCCACTGTAGTATTGTGTTAAAAAATAGCCTAATTAAAAATTTAAAAATCCTGCTTTGAGGTGCATTCGGACCCACTCCCGTACACCTATGTTAAAATTTTCAGATCTCTACGTGCCGTAGTTATGGCTGGGCATTGCACACAAACACACACACAGACAAACACTTCCTTTTATTATCATAGTTTCCTTTTCCATGCGGATAGCCCAGACCTATCTGGCACGCAAGAGAGAAAAACAAGATCGAAAATATCAATATCGATATTATTCCCACTGCAATCCAACGAGATTCGAACCGAATCCTAGAGATGAAACAGACAGCTGAGCACTGTCTCACCGAAATACAGTCCCATTTTCATAGGAACAACTAGAAAAGCCACTCGATCTAATTTAACATATTCATACGTCAAGACAAGTGATCTGCAGCAACCTATTTTGATATACTATTAATACCTATAACATGTCACCGATACTGAAGTATTATTTTATAAATGTTGGCTGAAAAAGGTTTGTATATTCTAAAAGTCTCTTTGTTTAAAAATTGGAATCTACATATAAACAATTGTTATTCCACAGCGTTTTTTTACTACAGGCTTAGGCTTTACTACACTTATTCCCCCGTCAAGTTAATCTAGTGCGAGCCTAACGACTTTTAGCCCCGCGACCACCGATGTATAAGATATTAGTGTTACTGCACTTATTTAACTATGAGAGGGTGAAATCATAAACAAAACCTTCCAAGTGGAGGTATGGGCTCAAACTATCTCCATCAGTACACCCGGCCGAGATTCGAACCTCAATCTCCCCGTCATCAGCAGTCTATAACCTAATGCGAGAGTAGAGTGTTAGACCATGCGGCCACCAAAACAGTGATTACCACTTTGTCCTCTAGTGTAGGCCAGTTTACTATCTATTACTCTTTTTTAGCACCGCATCTTACTAACCGTTCGGATTATAATATGCTTAAGTACTATTTATGCTAATGGACTGGGAATTGGTAAGGTTGCATCCGCATTTGCGGGGGGAGGGAGAGTGGAAAACCACCCAATTCACCCGACCGAGATTCGAACCTCGACTAGACTAGACTACCGAGGACGGGGAAATCCTCAGTAGTCTAGCTTAACACGAATCTGGCGCGTTAGCCAACCACGTCACCGAGGCGGGTATCTGTCACTCTGCACTCTTTTTATAGAGTTTACAATCTTTACGAGGCTGGCTCTTCTCTGTGTACAATTCAACCAAACAAAATATTACAACAGATTGAAAGAATAAGCAGAACCGCGAGTCCAACTGGATTAGGAATTGGGAAGTTTGAATCCACATTTGCGTGAAGGGGAGTGAGGAAATGTTCCAGCGTTTACGTCGAGGGAGAATGGGAAAACATTTAGTGAGAACTACCGACAGTATACCTCCACAGATATTCAAATCCACCAACACAGATTCGAACCCCAATATTTTTTTGCCGGGTGCTTCATGGCCTAGCTCATTAGCTTGTATACTATACTATACTATTCTATACATATACTGGCTCACGGTTTCAAGGTCACGATATAGTCCTGTCTCAACTCGTCTTGTCGATCCGCCAAACTGGCGCCAGGTATGAGTCATCAGGGTTGCGAGTCTGATTACGTCATCGGGAAAACCCATACCCGGGGGGAGGATTGTCAGGGTCAATGATCTCATGAACTAGCTCACGGTTTCAAGGTCACGATCTATTCCTGTCTCGACTCGTCTTGTCGAGCCGCTAAACTGGCACCAGTCATAAGGGAAAACCCATTGCCGAGGAGGGTTGCGACATAATTCAAGGTCGTGTTCTATCTCTGTCTTGTCGAGCCGCAAAACTGGCGACAGTCATCAGGGAAAACCCATTGCCTCATAGATGACACACGGAAAAAAACTATAGGAATAATCCTTTGCGACATTGAAGGAGGACAACAGGTCGTTAACCCCATGTCATCATGGAAATAACCAGAAGGGAAACGGGGTTCAAACTTGGAGGGGGTGGGAGAAAGCACTGTACTCAGCCAGTGATATAAATAACAGCCAATCACAGCGACGTTCCCCTACATACAAACCATGGAAAGGTGGTCAGGGGAAGGGAAAATGGGGATGGGGAAGCCATCAGCTAATCTGAGTGAGAGGGCGTGGTCACGTGACAAGCTCTAAGCCAATCAGCGTCGAGTACCAGGTGGTTCCACTAACTACTCTCATGAATATAGAATATTCAACTGTAGACTATCACGGGCAAGAAGAGTAGTGGAGAATGTTTTCTTTATTTTGTCATCACGTTTCCGAATATTCCAGAAACCAATATTGTTAGATATTAAAAAGGTTGATGTGATTGTTTTGACAAGCTGTTTCCTGCATAACTATTTGAGGAAAAAATCTAACAATTATATAACCAATAATTGTGTAGACTACGAAGATATCGAAAACCAAACATTCCTTGAAGGTGACTGGCGCCAGGAAAATAACGTTTTTATATCTTGGTAGAAATAACCAAAGACAACATACAAATGATTTAAAAATTTTCGGAATATGTTTACTGAATATTTTAATGGTATGTTATTATTAGCACCGCGTCTTACTACCCGTTCGGGTTATACGCACTTACGCTAATGTGTAATGATAGGGTGATTGTGAGATGAAATAGAGGACCTACAGTTTAACGTGGAATCCGAACCACGGTGGAGGCCTGGCATTAATGGTATGGGCAGTGTACATTTTCAAGAGAGACTGATAAATGTATTGGGTGATTATAATATGTAGGTACCTATACAACCTATACACGCTTAAACTACTTAGACTGATAGCGACTAGACTAGACGTGTACCGGACTGGCTCGAAGAACGACAGGACGGAGAGTAGAACGAGGATACCTCCGTCCAAACGTGCAAGGAATATGAAAAGGGCGGCAGCACATAGAGAAAGGATGGCAGCGAAAATGGCGCTTGGATCTGTAAAGGTTATTCAAGATGGGGAGGTGGAGAAGGAAAGAGTGCAAAAATATAGTGGGCAGAAACTGGTTGAGAACAAACCTAAGACAAGAGGAGAGACTCTGGGGAACACTGAGCAGAGAGGAGGGGAAAGAAATTGTAAGGAATTTTGGAGGAGACTGAATCAGCATGTTATCCCACTACCATCGGTGGATATGGGGTGCATGGTTGAGAGAGGGGAAATTAAAGTTGAGGTTGCCGAGGAACATATAAAATCTGTGCGTACAATGGTCCACAAATGGACTTACGAGTTTATGGCTTCACTCCTCAAATTTCTGGCTTCTGATGGACCTGAGGTTACTAGGGCATACTACCAGGAAATGACTGTGGAAGGTTTCATCAGTAGGCTTCTCACGCGGAGATGTAAGTACAACTACGGAGAGAATGAATACTACTGTACCTCCTCTGGATATAGGTCGTGTGGTTATAGCGAGGTTGCGGCGGGTCGGGATGGTAGTGTTTCTTATCTTAGAGACTATGAGATAGTCGCGTCCGGACTCATCGGGGTTTCGTCAACCACGTGTTTTGTAAACAAAGGAGAAAGAGATAACCAAGGCAAACCAGTAGTGAAGGATGTAGTTAGTAGAGGGTCCATCATAGGTTTGGTAGGACCAAACCTGAGGAATGAGGGGCGTGGAGACAGGTTGTACATGAGCCATAATCAGAGGGATGACCCGATAGCAAAATTTATTAGGGATTACTTTGTAAATGGTACAAAAGAAGGGGGAAGACTTTTCCAGCCAGATATGGTACCGGGATCTATGAGTACATATATAGAAAAAGGATAAGGATTATTCTGGAGATGTTGTTCTTCGAGGCGTACAGGATCTCGAAGGAAGTCTCACAAAAGGTACATGTGCAAATCGTGGGATTTGGTCTGGGAGTTTGGAGTGGTTCGAGACACCAGAACGAGCTATTTTATAAAGAAGTAAGGGAATGCCTACTTGATGCTTATGGGAAGTATGGTGCAGGTGAGGGTGCGGGTGCTGTTGCGGTGTTAGAGCTGCTGTAGATGGATGGGGTTATGGAGCACTTTGAGGATCGGCAGAAGATTCTAGCGGATACGGGTGTACGGGTAATATCGACCCGGCGAGCCCCTATGAGATCTTCGGAGAGGGTGAATATTAACTAGTTACTACATATCCATGGGATGGAAATAGTTGGCCCGGCAACGAATTTTGGAATGGGAGGTTTGCGTCAACTGGGGACTCGGTGGCGGCATCCTCCACCCTGATATCACAACTGCACAATGCGGTAATAAATCCGCAGGTGGTGGAGAACATATGTATCATATGTGAGGGCATGAATAGGGAATGGGTGGAAAGCACCAATGGAGTCAGGTGTGAGGAAAAGGAGGAGGGGACGCCAGAGAGAGCTGGAGTGGGGACTTGCGGAAAAGCGGATCTGGGGGCGAAACATAAACAAAATTGGAAGCTCTGGGGATTTGGATATGGCAAGAAAAAGAAAGAAAAGGGTATGGATCACAACACAAACAGCAGGGGGAGCCAGACAGCAGAAGTGAAAATGGAGATGGAGGGGCAGCTGAAAGGAGAAAGGGATGTACCCTCTCAGGCGTACGGAACCCTCGAGGAGACGATGCGGTTATCCAGGCTAGAAGAAGAGAGAGTACTGCACATGGCGCTGAGGCATGTGGTGAGACTGGGTCATGAAAAGGGGGACAGTATCACTTTTCCCTCTCCCGAGTCGTTGGATAGAATTCAACTAAGATCTATGAATCTACCAACGGACGTGGACAGTTTGCGGGGACTAATTGATAAGGTCTTCAAGAGGAGAGAGGAAACTTTTGATATGGAAAATACTTATAGGCAATTTGTGACGGCACACGGTCGCAAGACGTTTAACCCCAGCGTGCATGGCCTGCGTGCTACGTGCACACATACAATCCGTAATGGGGGATAGCACCATTAGAATAGGACAAATTAATGGAATGAGGAGCGTGACCGTGTTGCATGAAGTCCGCAAGCTTGCTGAGGAGATGGGACTTGATGTTGTGTGTCTTCAGGAACCCTATACCTTGAGAGGGAAAGTTCCGCATATGCAGGTGGTCACTAGAATCGTTGTTAGTGGAGAAGCTCCAATGAGCGCAATAGTGGTGTTTAACAAGGAAATTGCCGTAACTAAGATTGAACAGCTCTGTAACCAGTGGGTAACATGCGTAGAACTGGGAACTAGCTCAGGCAGGTGTATAGTGGCAAACCTATATTCTCAATTTAGGCATCCAATTGAGCCATATCTTGATCAGTTGGAGATAATATGTAGGACATACGCAGGTGTGCCACTCATAATTACCGCTGATGCTAATGCTAAGTCTCCCATGTGGCATAGTCATAGGGTGATTGGGAGAGATAGAAGGGGTCGTGCTTTGGAGGAGTTCATCTATGGTCATGGGCTTGAGGTTGCAAACCAACCGAATAATCCCCCTACATATCAGGGGAGAGCTGGGGCTTCTTCCAACATTGACGTCACTTTGTGTAACGCCGAGTCCATGGACATGGTGGAAGGTTGGAGGGTTGTGGACAACGTCACGGTCAGTGACCATAACCTGATCGTCTTTGAATTTGTCGCGGGGAGGCTGGTGGATGGAAATGGGGAAGGGAAAAGAAGGAGATACAACATGAGCAAAGCTAACTGGGAGAAGCTGAGGGCTGAACTGATACTGCCCAGTCCAGTGGCACAAGGCGACAATGTCAACATGAAGGCCAAACAGCTGACGTGGGCTCTGCAGGATGCAATGAGGAAGTCGATACCTGTGGTGAAAGGTGATACCAAGGTTGATAATAAGCCATGGAATGACAGACTGCAGAGTCTTCGAGCAAGGGCAAGGAGAACGCGTAGGAGATATCAGAGGTGTCGAGACCCGGCTGGTCGTGTGGTGCTGTTAAATATCTACAGGGAGAGCAAGAGAGAGTTTGAGAATGGGTTGTATCAGGAGAAGAGGAAAAGTTGGGAGAAGTATGTACAGGAGTTACAGAGGGGACCTTGGGGGGTGCCGTTCAAGATAGCCTCCGGGAAATTACGCCCCCCAGCCATGATAACCACGCTATCTAAGGATGATGGGAGTACCACGACCAGCTGGGAAGAGTCTGCGGTTCTTTTAAAAGAGACATTGTTGCCAGATGACGACGTGACAGAAGATACTGAAGAGCACCAAATGTTGAGGGAGAGGATGGAGAATGACGAGTATGTAAATGAGGAAGAGGTAGAACTTGTTAGTCGGGCGGAGGTGATCAAGAACATTGCTCTGATGGGTAAGAAAAAGGCGCCTGGTCCGGACGGGATAAAGGTCGAGGTGCTGGAGAAGACGGCTGACCTTATTGCTCCTTTCCTTGCAGGGCTGTTAAACGAATGCCTCGCTCAAGGCAGAATCCCGAACATCTGGAAGCAGAGCGAGGTAATCGTGCTAAGCAAGGGGGAAGATAAAAACCCGCTTATTCCGAAGTCATACAGACCCATCTGCCTGTTGAACACAGCAGAGAAGTTGCAGGAGAAGATATTGTGTGAAAGATTACTGAGACACAGGACAGTCATGGGCATGCATCAGCAGCAGTATGGCTTCCGAAGAGGCAGGTCGACAGAGGACGCAATCTGCAGAGCAATGGAACTGATTGACTCGGCAAATGGTAAATACGTCGTAGGAATATTTGTGGACATCTCAGGCGCTTTTGACAACCTCTGGTGGCCGGCGATGTTTCACAGATTAAGAGAGATTCAGTGTCTGGGCAGCTGTATAGGAGTCTTAAGGACTACTGTCGTAATAGATACTCCACCCTGAGATGTCCAGGAAATAAGGTTCAGAAACTACTGACGAAGGGATGTCCCCAGGGATCGGTATGTGGCCCGATAATTTGGGATGTCAGCCTGGAACCAGTGTTGTACTTGTTGGAGGGGATGCCAGAGACGCAGGGTGTGGTTGCCTTCGCAGACGACCTTCTAATAGTAATAGAAGGGTACTCGAGAAGGAACTTAGAGGAAAAAAGTAACCAGGTGCTTGAAGAACTTGACACCTGGTGTAAAAGTGTCAAGTTAAAAATGGCACCGGCGAAGACGACCTTCATGCTGTTTAAGGGTAGATTGGCTAGGGATCCGACCATAAAGTTAGGTACGAAATCTATAAGAAGAAGCCATACGGTCAGATACCTGGGAGTTACCCTAGATGAAAAGAGGAACTTCACAGCGCACATGGAGGGAGTGATGGGGAAAACTCTGTCGGTGATGAATAAAATTATAAGCATGGGACAGAGGCGGTTTTATCTGACTATGCGGATAATAAGGACATACCATCAGATGATCCTTCTCTCCATTGTGAGCTATGGGGCGTGCATCTGGGCTCACAGACTAACCAATGTCGCTCCGGCTAAGGCGATTCAGGGTCTGCAGAGGAACATCTTATTGAGGCTGACGGGAGCCTACCGGACTGTAGCAACGGATGCATTGAGTGTGGCCCTAGGTGTATGGCCGTTGGACCTCCTCATAAGGAAGAAAGCTGTGGCGTACTGGCTAAAAAAGAGAAACTTGGAGAAGGTGAGACTCCTCACCACACCTGATGTGACAACTTTTGGAGAGGCGGAAATAGTCCTGTTGGAGGAGTGGCAGAGACGTTGGGAGAGAAGTGGGACAGGTAGGAGGACTTATCAATTGTTCCCAAATGTGGTTTAGAGACTAGAGAATAAGCACCTCCAGCCATCTCGGGGTCTTGTCCACTTCATCACGGGGAAGGGACCGTACCCGGAATCTCTAAGGAAGCTGGGATTGATAGAGTCGGGGAATTGTGAATGTGGTGAGGAGGGAACCCCTGAACATGTGGATGCTTGAGTGTGTAATTACACTAGAATCAAGAAGGAACTACCAGAGAGAGATCCAGGGAAGATTAGTAGGCGAAGTACTGAGGGACCCAATCTATTGGAAATTCTTAGACCAGATTGCACTGGAAGCGTCAGATAGAGCAAAGACAGCTACATAGACAGACTTAAAGAGGCACAGGGACGAATAAGACGGGACGTTGACACTGAAATGACGAAGAAGATGACAGCGACACGGAGGGCGGGACTGACACGGACACTGTGCGGTCTCAGCGGGGAGTGAGTAGGGAAAAAAGGATTGTTAAAAGGGGATAAGCTGTAACAATCCTTGCGGGGGGGGGGAGGAAAAAAGAGTGTATGTGCTGGGAGGAGCAAGCGCGAGCCCTGGGAACTGGATTCCAGTACGACTGAGTGTCTGAAGGAACACGGGGGATGCCCTTGAGATCCAGAAGACAGTTTTCCAGTCGTATGAACAAAAGTTAGTGGAATGATTATGAACTCTGAGGGGTTCCCTGCACCGTATGACCCACCACCTTGGAAACAAGAGAGGTGGGTTATGGTTGATGGGCCCTCAGAGTCAAGATGGAGAAAGGCGGCTGCCCTGCAGCCCTCTGGGTGATGGTGTTCCCGGCAGTGATGGGAATAGAATAGTTTAGTATTTTAGCTTAGCTTAGTTAGTAGTTAATATAGATAATTAGGGAGGGGGAACTAGATAGGGGGTAGATTAGGAAATTCAGCTGCCAAGGGTAGAAAGTAGGTGGGGCACCAACTCTGATAGGGCGCCTCCCCAGGTGGTTATTATGGGGATGCCCACCTCTGCTGAGCGCTTGGCGGACTCGGGAGTGAAATATTGGGCATTGTGAAGGGCCTAGCGGGGTAGGGTACCGGGGGCGTAATACACCCGGGGTGGATCAAATTGAGCTAAGGGTAGTTCAATTTCATTTAAGTTAAGAGCCAAAATATGTGTTGTAATGTTAAAAAGGAAATTCATACTAAAATTGTGTAAATTAAGTAAAAGTTGCGTGGAAAAACGGCCCGGATTTAAAGATTGTAAGATATCGGGCCTGTAAACATTTAATAAATAAATAAAAATTCCTTCCTATAGATATCTCCAACCGGGATTTGAACATGGGTGTTTTCATAAGACGCGACGACTGATATTTTATCCTGCACTCTTAACATAACATGCATCAGAGGCCTCTCTTGTTAGTATTGTGAACTAGATTCTGACGGATCGAGTAGTTCTTTGTGTCCACGAACTTGAACAAGTTGTTCTGTCTGCAGCCGACATTGTTTGATGGATATCTATCTATCTAGCATTGTTCGGATCATCTCTCTGTCACGTGATAGTTTTCATTATCACCGCTTGGCGGAGTGAACTTCAAACGCTTTGTTTAGCTCAACTGCTAAACGCTGGATGTCGTAAGCTGTTCATAATACAGTAGGCCTATATTTGTTTGTTTTATTATTATTTTAAGTTGGCGATACCGATTAATTTGTTTGTTTTTTGTTCTGTTACCAAGGAGATTAATGTTGTTGTTTATTACAAACTTGTTTTTTGTGTGGACTTGGAAAATATAGTTAAATAAACCAGCAAGATGGAATATGTATTTCGTAATTATTGGTCCTCCGAAACAACATAACAATCATTATAATATATACATGTCATAGTCTCATAGTGAGAGCAGAAATATACATTTTGACTCTAACATTAGAATTAGAACTAGTTTACTAATAAATACATTTTGAAAATGGCTATTAAAATTTTCTTCATAAAGGATATATGGGAATAATTAGACAGTGAATAACATAGTACATGTACTTCACTTATCAAAGAGCAAAATATGTCAGGGTGGTTGGCAATAAAACGATGTTTGAAAATTTGAAAACAAATACAAAATGGGGTTATCGATTAAAAAAAAAATAATCTTTGATATTCGTTTTATATGTTTATTAAAATAGGTATGTTTTTATGACGAGCTCTTATAAAAGTGCATTAAAATATATAAGTTCAATTATGTTCTAAATTATAACAAAGGGTGTGAAAAAGTAGGAACGATGATGTAGTTTCATTCAAATTGAACCGTTCTTTGTTTTCTATGAATGCAAACCACTAGGGCCTGGATTCACTAACGGAAGCAAATAGTTGCGCCAGCGCAAGTTGGAAATATGTTCCAAATCCCTATTCACTAAAAGGAGCAGGCGCAATTTGAGAGCAAAGTTGCGCCTTTTATTTGCCACCACTCAAGAGTAGGCGCAACTATTAAATCATGATTGTCTCTTTAATAAATTAAATGGCGGCATATTATTGTATTGGCTTAAAATACAATTAGTTACATAACTGTACTCCAATTAATAATGAATTAATTAAAATAACAAAACGTATGTCAAGCACAAAATTTGTTTCAATTTAGACAGTGGTAACAAAACAATTACGTACCTTTTATTGTTGAATTTTTACATTTAAACAACGCAGTGGCATTTCTTGCAGTATTACAAAACAAAACTACGAACTGTGTAATCTTCGTCTAGATCCAAAGAGGTTTGTATTTAAAAGTCCAAAGACATCTCGTCACTAAATATGGCAGTTAGTATAACCTTAAAATAAGTTTTAAAGTTTCTATAAACATTAATGTTTTATTAATGGAACTTAAACTTTATACTAATAGTATAAATAAATACAAAATAATGTACTAATATTGTTTTTCTAAAACATCCAGAAAGAGGCCGCTTCTAATTTTATTGCTAGTTTATGAGCAAAATGTTTAAAAATCTTTGTATTTGCTGTCGTTTTCATTACAGATTTAAAATAAAGTAGCCTTGACTTTGGAAGTAAATTCTTCACAAGGATTGGTCGAAAAGAGAGCAATTGATGACGTTTATGATGACGTCACCCTATTCCTGCTACCAGTTTGCGCCTTGTTTAGTGAATACGGAAATGGCGCAAATAAATAAGGCGCATCTTGGGTGCAAAGTTGCGCCATTTCTAGACTTGCGCCGGAGCAGATTTGCTCCCGTTAGTGAATCCAGGCCAGCCTGATGTCGTTTAGTCACTTGTTATCTTGAGCAAGGTCACGTGCTAGCAATGGTACTGGAGTATCGACATAAGAATGAATAGCCTCAGAGAGCAGTAAAACAAGATAAAGGAGATGAAGAAGGAAATACAGTATTCCCTTTATTTACAAAGTCCTAGGAATAAATACTACAATTTTCTCTACTCAGCTCTTAGAACTGTAGAACTAGACTACTATTATTCTCTCTACTCAGCTCCTAGAACTGTAGAACTAGACTACTATTATTCTCTCTACTCAGCTCTTAAAATGTAGAACTAGACTACTATTATTCTCTCTACTCAGCTCCTAGAACTGTAGAACTAGACTACTATTATTCTCTATACTCAGCTCCTAGAACTGTAGAACTAGACTACTATTATTCTCTCTACTCAGCTCTTAAAATGTAGAACTAGACTACTATTATTCTCTCTACTCAGCTCTTAAAATGTAGAACTAGACTACTATTATTCTCTCTACTCAGCTCCTAGAACTGTAGAACTAGACTACTATTATTCTCTATACTCAGCTCCTAGAACTGTAGAACTAGACTACTATTATTCTCTCTACTCAGCTCTTAAAATGTAGAACTAGACTACTATTATTCTCTCTACTCAGCTCTTAGAAATGTAGAACTAGACTACTATTATTCTCTCTACTCAGCTCCTAGAACTGTAGAACTAGACTACTATTATTCTCTCAACTCAGCTCTTAGAAATGTAGAACTAGACTACTATTATTCTCTCTACTCAGCTCTTAAAATGTAGAACTAGACTACTATTATTCTCTTACTCAGCTCCTAGAACTGTAGAACTAGACTACTATTATTCTCTTACTCAGCTCCTAGAACTGTAGAACTAGACTACTATTATTCTCTCTACTCAGCTCTTAAAATGTAGAACTAGACTACTATTATTCTCTCTACTCAGCTCTAGAACTGTAGAACTAGACTACTATTATTCTCTCTACTCAGCTCCTAGAACTGTAGAACTAGACTACTATTATTCTCTCTACTCAGCTCTTAAATGTAGAACTAGACTACTATTATTCTCTCTACTCAGCTCTTAAAATGTAGAACTAGACTACTATTATTCTCTCTACTCAGCTCCTAGAACTGTAGAACTAGACTACTATTATTCTCTCAACTCAGCTCTTAGAAATGTAGAACTAGACTACTATTATTCTCTCTACTCAGCTCTTAAAATGTAGAACTAGACTACTATTATTCTCTCTACTCAGCTCCTAGAAATGTAGAACTAGACTACTATTATTCTCTCTACTCAGCTCCTAGAAATGTAGAACTAGACTACTATTATTCTCTCTACTCAGCTCTT
This sequence comes from Timema cristinae, assembly GCA_039000515.1. Taxonomy (NCBI): domain Eukaryota; kingdom Metazoa; phylum Arthropoda; class Insecta; order Phasmatodea; family Timematidae; genus Timema; species Timema cristinae. Next base: position 51,321 of record JBCFYV010001419.1, on the reverse strand, counting down.
AAAATGTAGAACTAGACTACTATTATTCTCTCTACTCAGCTCCTAGAACTGTAGAACTAGACTACTATTATTCTCTATACTCAGCTCCTAGAACTGTAGAACTAGACTACTATTATTCTCTCTACTCAGCTCTTAAAATGTAGAACTAGACTACTATTATTCTCTCTACTCAGCTCTTAGAAATGTAGAACTAGACTACTATTATTCTCTCTACTCAGCTCCTAGAAACTGTAGAACTAGACTACTATTATTCTCTCAACTCAGCTCTTAGAAATGTAGAACTAGACTACTATTATTCTCTCTACTCAGCTCTTAAAATGTAGAACTAGACTACTATTATTCTCTCTACTCAGCTCTAAACTGTAGAACTAGACTACTATTATTCTCTCTACTCAGCTCCTAGAACTGTATAACTAGACTACTATTATTCTCTCAACTCAGCTCTTAGAAATGTAGAACTAGACTACTATTATTCTCTCTACTCAGCTCTTAAAATGTAGAACTAGACTACTATTATTCTCTCTACTCAGCTCCTAGAACTGTAGAACTAGACTACTATTATTCTCTCTACTCAGCTCTTAGAAATGTAGAACTAGACTACTATTATTCTCTCTACTCAGCTTACAGGAAGAAGAAGTGGAAGAAGTCTTCGAAACACCTCAGATATAGACAGCTCGAGCCTTGGTTATACGAGATTCCGCGCCACCAGATCAAATAGAAGACGATGAAATATCGATACCGGACGAAGGATCAATGTGCCCGCAACTCAGCAAATCATTCATCGGTCTACTAGAAACAGAAGAGGACACAGCCCCAGAGTACATTAAGTTGAGCGAATGCACCTACCAAAGTCAACAAGTTAACGCTCTGAAACCACTGGAATGGAATAACAAGAGAAGATTTAAACGTCTTGATGCCGAGATTCATCTAGTCAAACCACCAGAGGCGCCCTACGTTTTCAGAAGAACGAAGGACATCCCGCTACTCAAAAAAGTGGTCCAAGACTCGGTGAATTGTGGATTCCTCGTAGAAGATGCAGCTGTCAGAAATGCATTTCCACTTTTTGCTATACCAAAATAGGACCGAGGAGTCAGAATCATACAAGATTTGTCGGCATGGACGGAATATTACAGAACACCGCCATTTACACTGACGTCGGCTGGCAGAGCACTTCGAAACATACCAAGAGAAGATTGGATGTGGAAGATAGATTTGAAAGCAGGATTCTTCCAGATCCCTATTACAGAAGAGTCTGGAAGGAACGTGGGAGTATACTTTCTAGGCCGAAAGTATAGGACAACTCGGCTACCGATGTGTCACCCGTTGTCCTCATCGATCCTTCAGGCTCTGATGACGGAGGCAGTAGACGCAATCAAGGAGGTGATACCAGGACTGACAATAGCAGTATATTTGGATGACCTGTTGTTTACAACCAAGGAGAAGTAAAGACTACACCACATACAAGGACTACTAGAGACCTTGGGGTTAACCTTAAACAAAAGGAAATCATCGGAATCTCCAGTACAAAAAAATCATCTACCTTGGGCTGAAGATTAATACAGTGACACAATAACTAGAACTGACGCCGGAAGTGCACACCAAAGCCATACCAATGCTGGGACATCTGAAGAAAGCATCAGATCAGGACGTGTTCCTGATAGCCGGCTACATGGCGTGGCTGGGTTCAACTTACAATGGCCAGGATATGTCACCAGCAGATGTTACCGGCGCTGCCCGAAGATAGCCTTATCCTTACACGATGGAGCAGAAGCCGATGAAGCGTACCGGATCGACAGCCTACAGTCATCTTCTCCGATGCGACTCCTTGGAGCCTGGCAGCCTACTCGCCGGAAGCCAATGCAGGCTTCGCACAGCGGCGCGGACAAGCCACAGAAATAAATCTCGCGGAAATCACGGTGGCCCTCCTTTCCCTGAGGTGGGAATGGTTAGAAAGAAGGAGTGACCCCATCTTGTTGGGGGTGGTCAATGCAGCAACATTCTTCGCAGTAGCAACGGGCAAGAGTATCATCCATAACAACGCGGCGGCAAGAAATCTACACTTTCACGTCGCAAACACTCTTCGCATCATAGATTGGGACCTGTTCTGGGTATAATCGGAAGGCAACCCAGCAGATTACGGATCAAGAGAGGCTCTCCGGGTCCTATTGGAAAAGGAAGCACAGGACGCAGCAATATTCGACATAACACATGAAACTGTTAATCCTTTTGATTTATTGTATGTACCATTGTAAATACCAAGTGTCTTATGTATGTACCATTAATTAATAAAGGCTTAGAGCTGCGTGCTCCATCCACGGGCGAGGCTATATAAGACGGGGGATGAAGGGCCTCGGGACTCAGTCGGGACGGAGGGTAGAAGAGCCGCTAGGGTTGAGGCGTCGACTGGCGATACTGAAGTAGGGATGTTCGATCTATGGGCTTGTGAATCGATCTAATCAAGAGGCGTAGTATCGATTCAGGAAAAAGATCGAGTGCATTGAATCGAGCTTCCAAAAATCGATCTAACGATTTATGTAAATAAAGTTTGCTCTATCTGACTACACTAACCAAAAGTGGCACACCTAGAAATTTAAACCGAGTGGAGGGGTGGTGGGAGGGCGTGGCCTCAAAATGTATGGAGGGGGGGGGAGGGGGAGAGGTAGCAAATATATGACTTATTAAATGCCTCTGGAAGATAATTAAATTATTTTTGTGGTAACCACAGAGGGCAGTGATTTATATAATGTGTGTGGCCTTACATACAATGTACACTTTGTTTCTGTTCTGTTTTCCAATTTGTAAATTTAGGGGCGCTTGTGTGTAGTGGTAGGATTACTATAATAATTGATTCACATTGAGGAGCACTTTTAATGTTTTACTCGAAGAGAAGAATCAGTGGTGGTGGAAAACCATATTTATGTAAGGGGAAGGAGGCAGTTAGTAAAATTTTGTGTTTTTTAAAAATGTTTTTGCCCTCCAAATCAAAAGGAAGATTGGAGATCCAGGAGCTTCCAGAAGATTCTAAAAAAAATCAGGCTATATATTGGAGACACACCAGAACCTTAACTACTAGACCCCAGAAAGTACCGCACTTATTTTCTTTCCTCAGTCACAGCGAATTAATCTTTCAGAACTGTGAAATCAGTACAACTTATTTGTTTGAATTAATTGTTCGAGAACTTGTGATTGTACTAAAACTAAATACAATATGTTGGCATCCGTCTTGAGGAAACCTCACATCTTTTTGTGGGAGGGTGTGTCTCAAAACTTGGGAATCACTAGCTTGGTGGAAGTGCAGATTGTAGATGTAAGCATTCTATAACTACTAAAACTCCACGGGGCAAATTAATATTTTACGAAATACTTTCAAACTATTGACTTATTGGCCAACACGTCACCATACATATATTACAGAATAAAAACGTGATGTGGTCATTTACAGAACCTAGACGTAAAAAGAGCAGATCAGTGGATTATTCTCTTCACTTTACTAACTAAAGACAAATAATAACTAATTAGTAGCCCAAGATTGCAAGACTTGGTTTCGAAATTTTCCTAGTACTAATAGTCAACAAAAACATTTCCTAAAGCCAACAAAATTAAATTTCCCTGAATCGATTAGAAGTTTTGATTTCCTTCGATCTTTCGATTCGAACTTTTTCAAATCGCTAGAAAAAGAATCGATACGTGAATTAGATCAAGGCCTTTGAATCGATCCAAAAAATCGATTAATAGAGGGCAAAGAATCAATTTTCGAAAATATCGATCCAGGATTGAACATCCCTATACCGAAGTTGTTTTCCATCTCGTGCGTACAACGGCCAAGACAATCCGCCAAGCCGCCATGATGCCATGCTTGCGGAAAGGCTCGTGAAAGCTGGGGATAATATCAGACTGCAGCCTGCACATCGTACGCCATTTTCTTTTACTTTCTAAAGGAATACATTAGTTTTTGTTTTAATTTTCTTATTTTAATTTCCTTTATTTCATTCGTAGTTTTATAGTCATGTTTGTAGATTACCTTATATTATATAATATATATATATATAGTGTATAATAATCTAACTAACGACGACTCAGAGACCTGGTAAATATTTAAATAACATAACATCAAACTAGTAAAATGACAGTCTAAATCTAAGTCCTAAATTTAATGTCCCCCTATCACATGATAAATTATAAAGCAGAAATCTAGTTATCGATGTCAGATAACCCTCAATTAACATGGCCATAGCCTCAAATCTGAGTTTAAAACTCTTAAACAATCAAAAACAGAGATCACTAGGCTCGGGTATAGAACCACCAGAGACAACTAAATTTGAACATAGCTTCATACTAGCCAAACATTATTATTTACTTTTAATTTTGACTCTGAATACAATTTTGTGTGACGTGTGAGCTCAAATTATTAAAAATATACTTTGTTTCTCTAAGTTTTAAAACGGAGGGAAAAGAGCTTATGAATTATATTGTTTAATATATGGGTCCAGTTATAAATGTGACGTGTCATGTGACCAAACATCTGTGACTAACATAATATATTACTAAAACTATGGTGGAGTAATATATATATATAATATAATATATATATATATATATATATATTATTATATAATATATAATCTTAGTTCGAATTCCAATCAGGTCTACTGAGAGGGTGGTTTTCCTCAACGATTTCCCACTTTCCTTCCACACAAATGCGGGTTGATCACCTCTAAAATACTTCCCTACTCATCCTCATCCCACAAGATTGATCAACATATATGCGTGCGTATATCCTGACAAGGGTTATACAAACCTAGCCTTTCAGTCTCCCTTCTTCATAATGTCAACCACGCCACTGATTATTTATTATTATTATTATTATGGTGTTCTTTGCCTTGTCCTATAAACCTTCCTTTTTACATATTCTCAAACTACATCTTTTACCCTTGTTTGAGGTATTTTCATCTTCCTGGTCCCTTTCTTTGTTCTTCTATGACGTCACTCAATAAGACACGATGTGACCCTTCGTGACCTCACATCAGCCGCAGAATGTTTCTCTTCCATCGATTCCTACTATCTCTCCACTATATCCTCTCTATTCCCCTCCAACACCACAGCATAGCGGCCTGTGTCGGTTCCGGAGCTTTTCACCAACTTGTTCCAGGTCCAGACTCTAGTCAGAGATATTCTAGATATATTCCATCTTAGTAGCTTCACCAAAGAGGAACATTCTAGAAGATTTGTATGAAGTTTTTATGACGTGTTTTTCTCTGTCCCAAAACGTTCTAGTTATTGTTCAGGTGTTGCTTTACGAGTGGTTCGTTCAGTGGAGAATCGAACCAAGGAGCTCTGCTACCAGGAGGGACATGGATAGATCACCGTGGGAACAGTTTGTTAATTCACACCTTGTTGAGACACGTGTGGGCCAGAAGAGATATCACGTGACCAACGCAAGAGTTCAGCTTGGTCCGCCAATCAGCACAAAGTAAACATCCATCAATACACAACTAAACGTGGTGGCAATCAGTGTCTAGTTGTTGCTGCAATGCATCATGGGCCAACATACTACTCTGCGTTCAAGTCAGTGGTTACCATAGTTATCAACAGCATCAACAGTTGACACAACGAGGGAAAGGAACCTTATATCCGACACAATAGTTAGAAGACACAACAGTAGGGAAGTATTCGTTAAATAAATGCACCAGCATAAGGCACGTTTCGGACCCAACATTAGACAGAAAACAAACGAACGCCAGCCCAACCAGGAGAACCGGAACAGAGAATAGACGGGAATTGAAAAAATAACTAAAAGTTTACTGGAATAGTTTTTTAATTTGGGAACGACAAGATTTAAATAGTATTTCTTTGATTGGGAGATCAATTGGACTGAAGATATGAGATAGTGGCCAAGATATGAACTGGTGGACTGAAGATATGAGATGGTGGCCAAGATATGAACTGGTGGACTGAAATATGAGATGGTGGCCAAGATATGAACTGGTGGACTGAATATATAAGATAGTGGCCAAGATATGAACTGGTGGACTGAATATATGAAGAATGATGGCCAAGATATGAACTGGTGGACATGAAGATATGAGATGGTGTGGCAAGATATGAATGGTGGACTGAAATATGAGATGGTGGCCAAGATATGAACTGGTGGACTGAATATATAGAATGGTCTAAGATATGAATGGTGGACTGAAATATAAGATAGTGGCCAAGATATGAAACTGTGGTGGACTGAATGTATAATAGATAGTGGCCAAGATATGAACTGGTGGACTGAAGACATGAGATGGTGACTGAAGATAATGGCTGATGGACAAGATATGAATGATGGACTGAAGATATGAGTTGGTGAACTGAAGACATGAGATGGTGGACTGAAGATATGAGATGGTGGACTGAAGATATAAGATGATGGCCAAGATATGAATGGACTTGGTGGACTGAAGACATGAGATGGTTAACTGAAGACATTGAGATGGTGGACTGAAAAGATATGATATGATGGCCAAGATATAACTGGTGGACTGAAGACATGAGATGGTTAACTGAAGACATGAGATGGTGGACTGAAGATATAGAATGATGGCCAAGATATAAACTGGTGGACTGAAGCATGAGATGGTGGACTGAAGATATGAGATGGGTGAACTGAAGAATGATATGATGGCCAAGATATAAACTGGTGGACTGAAGAATGAGATGGTGGACTGAAGACATGAGATGGTGGACTGAAGATATGATATGATGGCCAAGATATAAACTGGTGGACTGAAGACATGAGATGGTGGACTGAAGATATGATTGATGGACTGGAAATGATATGATATGTGGCCAAGATATGAACTGGTGACTGAAGACATGAGATGGTGGACTGAAGATATGAGATGGGCAAGATATGAACTGTGATGCATGAGATGGTGGACTGATGAAGATGAGTATGAACTGAAGACATGAATGGTGACTGAGACATGAGATGGTGACTGAAGATATGAATGGTGGACTGAAGATATAATGATGGCCAAGATATGAACGTGGACTGAAGACTGAGATGGTGAACTGAAGACATGAGATGGTGGACTGAAGATATGAGATGGTGGCCAAGATATGAACTGGTGGACTGAAGATATGAGATAGTGGCCAAGATATGAACTGGTGGACTGAAGATATAAGATGGTGGACTGACGATATAAGATTGTGGACAAGAATGAACTGGTGGACTGAATATATGAGATGGTGGACCGGAATATGGGTTTTATCACACTTGACGTGTATTAAGGTATGTTGTTTCAGTGTCCAAAATATTCTAAAATGACGTTCTTTAATTTTTTGAAAAATCTTACGAAAAGAATATTGGCTTATAATGTTCAAAAATATATATCCGCAAATATTCCGCTTCACCTTAAAATAAAAGAATGGGACGCATGCACGACGGAAATAGATTATTTCGGACACCACTACGTCTTCTCTCAAAATACACCGGGGTGAACCTTTAACTAACTCCCGTGTATACTCATGGGCACAGCCACCATAGTGACATCATTCACTCTGTGTGTATGACTTAGTGGTCCGGGAGTCCGACTCCTGTTCTACATTTACTATTGATAAGTGAAATATGGTCCAGCGATCATCACTTGATTATAGTGACTACTAAACTTACCTGGAATTAGAGAATAATCCATTTCACGTTGCCTTGTTGACACAACCCGCAACACACACACGTCTAGCAGTAGAACTGTACTCCAACACTGTCAGAAGGAACTAGCTCATAAACAATAGTGAGGAACTAACTCAGACACTGTCGGGAAGAACTATCACAGACACTGTCGTGAAGAACTATTACAGACCACTGTCGTGAAGAAACTATCTCAGACACTGGTTGTGAGGAATTATCTCAGACACTAGAGTGAAGAACTATCACAAGAACACACGACTTTTAATGGAAGAACTATCACAGACATTTTAGTGAAGAATACTATCCAACAGGACACTTTAGTGAAGAACTATCCCAGAACATAGTTGTGAAGAACTATCGCAGACACTTTAGTGAACACAGAACTATCTCAGACACTTGTACGTGAGGAACTATTACATACACTGTCGTGAAGAACTATCCCAGACACTGTTGTGAAGAACTATCGCAGACACTTTAGTGAAGAACTATCTCAGACACTGTCGTGAGGAACTATTACATACACTGTCGTGAAGAATTATCTCAGACACTGTCGTGAAGAATTATCACAGACATTTTAGTGAAGAACTATCTCAGACACTGTCATGAGGAACTATCTCAGACACTAGAGTGAAGAACTAGCACAGACACAAGAGTGAAGAACTAGCACATACATGACCTCCTGGCAATCTCCCCACGGAACATTCTAGTTTCAAAACATCGCGAATAGAATATGATTTACTCCGTTACTTGTATTTCGACAGTCACATGTTTCGTCGAACATTGTTGCTAAACATTGCAAACAATATTTTTTAAAACAATTTACTTTTTAATTGAACTGAATTAATTGAACATTGAAAACGCTTTACTTGACGCAAACATACTTAGTTTCACTGGACACCTGCCACTTGGTGGATAGGACGGAAATGTTGGCTATCCTACATCCTCGATGGAAGAGGTTATAAATATGGAGACAACAAAGACCAACATGCTGCCAACAATACCTCCGTTAAATGTGAGCCAGACTAACTGGTCCTAGTGTTGCTTGTGTTGACAGCACTGGGGCTACCTCCCACCAACTTACCGGCCGTTTCTACCATATCGTACTCATTGTTGTCATGATACACTATACAATTAACATCGTGAGTTTACAAAACAAACATTAGAATTTAAATTCGGGTAGAACCCGAAATACCTACTTTATTTTTGGAATACTCTGACATTACTCTCAAATTTGTAGATAAATGTAAGTTTTAACTTAAGATGACAAAGTCAATAATACACATTAAATAATATTCCAATAAAATTCAATTCAACAAGATAAAAATTCATAGTGATATTCTGTCAGGCGTAGACAGGCGCGGATCCAGAAAATTTTCACAGGGGGGTCATGCTAATTATAAATAACATAACTACTACTACTACTACTAATACTACTAATACTACTATACTACTACTACTACTAATAATAATAATAATAAATAATATTATTATTAGCACCGCGTCTTACTACCCGTTCGGGTTATACGCACTTACACTAATGTGTAATGGTAGGGTGATTGTGAGATGAAATGAAGGACCTACAGTTTAACGTGGAATCCGAACCACGGTGGCGGCCTGGAATAAATAATAATAATAATAGTAATAATAAATAATAATATAATATAATAATAACTATAAAACCTATACAAAACATTGTTCAAACGTACCTCATATTTTATAAATGCATTAATTGCATTTTACTCTTATTCTTTTGAGCAAATTTCTCCAAAACTTCATCAGGATGAACTTCTATGCTTCGATGAATATTTAACATGGCCAAACCATTTAATCGTTCCTCATCCATATCTGACCTTAAGTATGTCTTTAACCTTCTTAGGGTAGAAAATGATCTCTCACTAGTGCAAGTAGTCACGGGAAGAACAGACAAAATGCGGAGAAGAACTTTAATGTTTGGGTAAAAACCATCTGAAGCATGCATTAAGCTGTCAACCGCACTAGATGGACACTCTGCCTTAGATTTATGTTTCCAGCGTTGTTGCCACAAGTCAATCTCTCCACGAAGTTCTGACGAAGTCCCAGGAAGGTCATTAGCATATGTTTGAGCTACTTGTAATAAAATTTCATTGTCTTGGTTGGCAAATGCTGGTATTAAACCGTATAATGTGATAATATTATCATGTCCAGTTGATGAAAATCTAGTTGACAATTCAGAAATAAGATAGTCCACAAATGGCAGGTAAACATTTAGTCTATAATATTCCTCAGGACTATATGCGGCAACATTTGGCCCATGAGTTTGTGTCCGAAAGGTCCTTGGTATGTGATGTCATTTCATGTTTTACAGCCAAATTCACCGATTCATTATAGACCTCTGTATATTTATTAGGGTTATTCCGATAATCTTTCAATGTCTCTAAAACATTTACTACCATATTATAAGCAGTTTTTCAGGTCTAACGAAGGGTTTTGAAGCTGACGAGACAACGTGACTGTTAGACTGAAGATAAATGAAACAATATGCAGGTTATAATAAAGTCAAACCTGAGAACTGAGGTGAGTAAAAGTGCTGACTTTGATGATGGTGCTTCCGCATCAAATACTTGTAGGAAACATACAACTGCATCAAAAACATGTAAGAATTGTAAAAATGCATCGTGTCGTTCTACCCAACGCGTCTCACAAAGCGTTTTGAGTTTGCACTTTGTTTCTTCAGGATATTGTTCATGTAGTTTTGCTTTCATTAAAGCTGTTCGTTTACTGGATTCTCTTACTTCATTTGTTACGTTACTGACCACAGCAGTAGCGTTCCTTACACTTGTTAGAGAACATGCTTTAGAAATGGACAGATTTAGTTTGTGAGAAGCACAGTGCATGTATATAGCAAGAGGCTGCTTTTCCCTAATACGAGCTTGCACACCTTTGATTTTACCAGACATGTTAGACCCTCCATCGTACCCTTGACCACGCAGGTTCCCAATTTTAAGTCCCAAATTGTTTAATTTTTCAAGAAGTAAGTTTGTGAGAGCCTCACCACTGAGATTTCTCGCTTCCACAAAACCTAAGAATTCTTCTCGAATTTTGAGTGAAAGTATGTCCAGAAATCTAACACAAAGACTCATCTGTTTAACTGTTCCAACATCCGTTGTTTCATCTGCTAGTACCGAAAAAAATTGCCCTGCTTTAATAGACTTAACAATTTTACTAAGAATAACTTCTCCACAAGCTTCAATTAATTCGTTCTGAGTTGTTTTACTAATAAATGTTGCATTTTTGGGTGCTGTTTTTATGTGATTCTTTAAATCACTATCACCGGCATCAATACGGAATCTTAAAAGTGCTAGGAAGTTTCCCTCATTTTCTGTGCTATCGTTTTCGCTAAGCTCTCCATCATCACGATGACCTCTTAAGGGGAAGGTTTTGTCGGCCACATAGTATAACTGTCTTTATCATGGGTATCAAACCTGCTCGATTTTCTTCAATTCTTTTTTTCACTTCACAATTTAGTCTCTCTTCAACTGATTGTGTCCTGTTTTCAAATGTATTCTTTAATTCAGAACATCTTATAATTGCTGTATTATGATATTCATTGGAGGCATGTCCGCAAAGCATTTCATTTCCTTTTTTGTAGTTTAGAAACGGAGTCCGTACAAAGCTTCCGAGAGATATTCTACTCCTACCTCCTTCCTTTGATCCAAAAAGTACACATGCAATACAATAAGCGTCATTGTCCTTAGCACTGTACGTCAACCAAACAAACTTGTCCAGCCGTGATCTTTGAAAATGTCTAATACCTCCTGACTGAACAACATTAGGGAACTTGTAGCTTAGTGGTGGAGTCCACGGTTCTACTAGCATGTGGTATTTTAAGTCATCGAAAATAGTTTCAGCTCCAACAAAGTTGCCAATATCAAATTTTTCTGGTCCTACACTTTCTATAGAGATTTTAGTATTTGAATTAGATCCACTGGTTGAGGGTGAGTCACAAATAAAGTTCACTGACGCACTATTTTCAATTAAATCCACAGTTTCGTTTCCTGTTGATTCAGGATTTTTTTTTCTTGAAAAAACAAAATAAATCTGTCTGTCCCTTTCTTTTTGACATTATAATATCAATACTTGCATTCAAATCACATAACTAGCAAAGACAATAATTTATCACAAAATTGAATAGCAGGAGGAAGTATCAAAGTCACAGTATCACAATGACAATAGGCAGTAGCACAATAACCATAAAAAACAAAACACAAATATCACACTCACAGTTTACTAAGAGTAAATAAAACCATCATAGGTCATTATAATCACAAAGAGACTGAAATATTTATAAATTACACTATATTGCACATAAGCATTAACAAAACGAAACACACACGTAAAATGTTCCACGTCTAAGGCCACTCGAACGAATCGCTCCGGTATACTAAAAGTAAATATTTCCAGCTACCTCTGACTGGTTTGAAACAGATTAGCGTATTTTTCACTGGAAGGGGGTAAGTCTTTATAAAAATAGCACACTCCACCCCTCTTTAACTCGGCCCATTACTTGTGTTTAATACAGGTGTATGAGGTGAACAGCCTGCACTAGGAATTCAGTAGCGGTGTGCAAATCTTCGAAATGTCAAAGTCAAAGTTGAAGCCTAAGTCACCTTCGATTCGACTTCGTCACTTCGACAACCACTATAACCTTAGCATCTTGAGAAGTTTTGAAGTTATAATAAAACCTCTATAAATAACGAAAATATTTGAAATCACTAATTACTACCCATTTAAATAAATTATAATAATCACATAACAGCAATAAAAAGTATTTTAACACTAACTTGATATTGAATTATATCTACCTATAACGCAAGCAGGAATAAACTCAGATATGTCAGCATAAAAATAATATAATATAGTGTGTTTTTCCCTACTAAACTTTCTCTTTATTTAGAAGTATTAGTAGATAATTTAAAAATTAATAATAGTGTTATTTGATTAAAAAAACTGTATTTGGTTTCAGCTTCAACCTTTCTTGGCATGCTTCAATCTTTGCTTCACCTGAGACTAAAATAACATTCGCACATCCCTAGGAAAGATAAAAACTTTTATGATTTAATTTTTTGGTATTTTCTTTCTAAATATACATTTTATAAATTAATTTTCTTAACACCACAGGGGGGTCAGCTGACCCTTTGACCCCCACCCCCTGTATCCGCGCCTGGGCGTAGATTATTTACAACAAGGGAAATAAACCAAATGTAATGTTTGGAGCATGGTATAATTTGGCAATAATGTACATAATTTAAGAGTGTGATGCGATAATCTGACAACAATGTACATGATATAACAGTGTCATGTTATGATCAAGCAACAAAAAACATGGTAATAACACGATTAACTTCGCAGCCTTTATTACATCATACAAAAGCAACACTTGTATCTACCTTTATCACACAGTTACAGGCAACACATGTATCTACCTTTATCACACAGTTACAGGCAACACATGTATCTACCTCTATCACACAGCTACAGGCAACACTTGTAACCACCTCTATCTCACATTACAGGCAACACTTGTAACTACCTCTATCTCACAGTTACAGGCAACACTTGTATCTACCTTTATCTCACAGCTACAGGCAACACTTGTAACTACCTTTATCTCACAGCTACAGGCAACACATGTATCTACCTCTATCTCACAGCTACAGGCAACACTTGTATCTACCTTTATCACACAGTTACAGGCAACACATGTATCTGCCTCTATCACACAGCTACAGGCAACACTTGTAACCACCTCTATCTCACAGTTACAGGCAACACTTGTAACTACCTCTATCTCACAGTTACAGGCAACACTTGTATCTACCTTTATCTCACAGCTACAGGCAACACTTGTAACTACCTTTATCTCACAGCTACAGGCAACACTTGTATCTACCTATATCTCACAGTTACAGGCAACACTTGTATCTACCTTTATCACACAGTTACAGGCAACACATGTATCTACCTCTATCACACAGCTACAGGCAACACTTGTAACTACCTCTATCTCACAGTTACAGGCAACACTTGTATCTACCTCTATCACACAGCTACAGGCAACACTTGTAACTACCTCTATCTCACAGTTACAGGCAACACTTGTATCTACCTTTATCTCACAGCTACAGGCAACACTTGTAACTACCTTTATCTCACAGCTACAGGCAACACTTGTATCTACCTTTATCACACAGTTACAGGCAACACATGTATCTACCTCTATCACACAGTTACAGGCAACACATGTATCTACCTCTATCACACAGCTACAGGCAACACTTGTAACCACCTCTATCACACAGCTACAGGCAACACTTGTAACTACCTCTATCTCACAGTTACAGGCAACACTTGTATCTACCTCTATTGTTATCGTGACGTGTTTAGTTAAGCCTGTTATTGGTCCAGAATCCAGTTCTTTATTCCGAAGTTTAACGAATGTGCCCAACACTTGATTTACCGACGACCATCGTTTGTCATTTGTTACAACCCTCAAACCAATTCATTTAAAGTTCTCCCGAGATTCCAGCACACTCGATTAACCAAGATATATGCTTCCTCCGTTTGAAAGATTGCGTTCGCTAACACTCATTATTTGGGCTTACACATGAAGCTCTTAGATTTTTACTTCATCATTTATATTCGCACTAAGGAGCTAATCTCGTGAAATTGACGAATATTTTAGAGAAATTATCATTTGTATAGTCAGTGTTTTTTGTTTTTTAACAAATTCGTTCTTCAAAAATATGTCTGAATAAGTGGACGGTGAAAATTATAGTTTTTAAATTAAATTCAAAGCGTACTTTACCTGGAACATTTAATACACAAACCAAACAAAGAGTGGGTGAAAAAATAAATTGTTTCTAAAACCAAATGAAACATTAATTTTAAATTAATAATATTATTATATTACATTTAATTTATACCAGTAATTCCATGCTATTTGCAAACTTATTTTACTAGCAAAATAACTGGCTTCAGATTATTATATTATAAGTTCATTGTCAAATTCTAATAAATGTGTATAAAAGAATAGCGCAGTAAAATGAGGAAATATTAAAGTTTTTTCAAATGAGAGTCTCAGATATAAATCATTCGTGAGACATTAAAGTGTGTGATGCAGGCTCATCTTGTTTAATATAATTAAATAGACTCTGAATAGTTCAGAAGAAGGTCTATAAAACATTCCTCTGCTAGTTAATCGTAATCATGGTCACTGACTGCAAATTTCTAGTCTGTCCTTCTATCGATCATTATCTCTCACATTATCTCTTCCCCCGCTTGGAGTGTTGTGATGGTTGTAATATTCAAAGATAGATAAATCAATACGATCACATACTTTTTAGTGGTAATTTGATCCATCCACGAGAGACAGGATGCGGAGGATGAATATTAATAAAATGCACAAGATGAAAGTAGTTCCGCTACGTCACATCTTGAGAGTGATAGTAAAGGACCCTCGTATCTAATATTCTGTTTGTAGGAGCTGGCGGACAGCAGTACAAGGACACGATAATCCCAAAGATACAGACAGGATCAAATCCTCTCGTCCTGGTTCGTCAAGAAGGATTATACCAAGGAATCTGACAGCGACAGGAACTTACCATCCTTAATCTACGAAGAGGGTGTTGAGTTTGTTGAGATCCTGGATGTACGCCAGCAAGCTTGCCTCAGGAGACATGTGGTGTAATACTTGTATAACACGTGTGTTGTCCAGCTAAGAGGGAGATATGGTGTAATACTAGTACAACACGTGTGTTGTCCAGCTAAGAGGGAGATATATAGTATAATACTTGTACAACACGTGTGTTGTCTAGCTAAGAGGGAGATGTATAGTATAATACTTGTACAACATGTGTGTTGTCTAGCTAAGAGGGAGATATGTGGTGTAATACTCGTACAACACGTGTGTTGTCTAGCTAAGAGGGAGATATGTGGTGTAATACTCGTACAACACGTGTGTTGTTTAGCTAAGAGGGAGATATGTGGTGTAATACTCGTACAACACGTGTGTTGTCCAGCTAAGAGGGAGATATGTGGTGTAATACTCGTACAACACGTATGTTGTCTAGCTAAGAGGGAGATATGTGGTGTAATACTCGTACAACACGTGTGTTGTTTAGCTAAGAGGGAGATATGTGGTGTAATACTTGTACAACACGTATGTTGTCTAGCTAAAAGGGAGATGTATAGTATAATACTTGTACAACATGTGTGTTGTCTAGCTAAGAGGGAGATATGTGGTGTAATACTCGTACAACACGTGTGTTGTCTAGCTAAGAGGGAGATATGTGGTGTAATACTTGTACAACACGTGTGTTGTCTAGCTAAGAGGGAGATATGTGGTGTAATACTTGTACAACACGTGTGTTGTCTAGCTAAGAGGGAGATATGTAGTAATACTTGTACAACAGTGTGTTGTCTAGCTAAGAGGGAGATTATTGGTGTAATACTCGTAAAACACGTGTGTTGTCTAGCTAAGAGGGAGATATGTGTTAATACTTGTACAACACGTGTGTTGTCTAGCTAAGAGGGAGATGTATAGTATAATACTTGTACAACACGTGTGTTGTCTAGCTAAGAGGGAGATATATAGTATAATACTTGTACAACACTGTGTGTTGTCTAGCTAAGAGGGAGATGTATGTGTGTAATACTTGTACAACACGTGTGTTGTCTAGCTAAGAGGGAGATATGTGGTGTAATACTTGTACAACACGTGTGTTGTCTAGCTAAGAGGGAGATGTGTGGTGTAATACTTGTACAACATGTGTGTTGTCTAGCTAAGAGGGAGATATGTGTGTAATACTGTACAACACGTGTGTTGTCTAGCTAAGAGGGAGATATAGTGTGTAATACTTGTACAACAGTGTGTTGTCTAGCTAAGAGGGAGATATGTTGGTGTAATACTTGTACAAACACGTGTGTTGTCTAGCTAAGAGGGAGATATGTGGTGTAATACTTGTACAACAGTGTGTTGTCTAGCTAAGAGGGAGATGTATAGTATAATACTTGTACAACACGTGTGTTGTCTAGCTAAGAGGGAGATTAATAGTAAAGGTGTATAATACTTGTTAACTACACGTGTGTTGTCTAGCTAAGAGGGAGAATGTATAGTTAATACTTGTACAACACGTGTGTTGTCTAGCTAAGAGGAGATATGTGTGTAATACTTGTACAACACGTGTGTTGTCTAGCTAAGAGGGAGATATGTATAATACTTGTACAACACGTGTGTTGTCTAGCTAAGAGGGAGATTTGTATAATACTTGTACAACAGTGTGTTGTCTAGCTAAGAGGGAGATATGTTAATACTTGTACAACACGTTGTTGTTTAGCTAAGAGGGAGATGTTGTAATATTGTACAACAGTGTGTTGTCTAGCTAAGAGGGAGATTTGGTAATACTTGTACAACACGTGTGTTGTCTAGCTAAGAGGGAGATTTGTTAATACTTGTACAACACTTGTGTTGTCTAGCAAGAGGGAGATGTATGTATAATACTTGTACAACAGTGTGTTGTCTAGCTAAGAGGAGATATTGTTAATACTTGTACAACAGTGTTTTGTCTAGCTAAGAGGGAGATTGTGTAATACTTGTACAACAGTGTGTTGTCTAGCTAAGAGGGAGATTTGGTGTAATACTTGTACAACACGTTGTTGTCAGCTAAGAGGAGATATGTTAATACTTGTACAACACGTGTGTTGTCTAGCTAAGAGGGAGATGATTAGTAATATTGTACAACAGTGTGTTGTCTAGCTAAGAGGGAATTGTAATACTTGTACAACACGTGTGTTGTCTAGCTAAGAGGAGATATGTTGTAATACTTGTACAACACGTGTGTTGTCTAGCTAAGAGGGAGATGTATTGTATAATACTTGTACAACATGTTGTTGTCTAGCTAAGAGGGAGATGTATAGTATAATACTTGTACAACACTGTGTTGTCTAGCTAAGAGGGGATATGATAGTATAATACTTGTACAACACGTGTGTTGTCTAGCTAAGAGGGAGATGTATAGTATAATACTTGTACAACACGTGTGTTGTCTAGCTAAGAGGGAGATTAGTGGTGTAATACTTGTACAACACGTGTGTGTCTAGCTAAGAAGGGAGATGATAGTATAATACTTGTACAACACGTGTGTTTGTCTAGCTAAGAGGGAGATATATAGTATAATACTTGTACAACACGTGTGTTGTCTAGCTAAGAGGGAGATGTATAGTATAATACTTGTACAACATGTGTGTTGTCTAGCTAAGAGGGAGATATGTGGTGTAATACTCGTACAACACGTGTGTTGTCTAGCTAAGAGGGAGATATGTGGTGTAATACTTGTACAACATGTGTGTTGTCTAGCTAAGAGGGAGATGTGTGGTGTAATACTTGTACAACACGTGTGTTGTCTAGCTAAGAGGGAGATACGTGGTGTAATACTTGTACAACACGTATGTTGTCTAGCTAAAAGGGAGATGTATAGTATAATACTTGTACAACACGTGTGTTGTCTAGCTAAGAGGGAGATGTATAGTATAATACTTGTACAACACGTGTGTTGTCTAGCTAAGAGGGAGATGTATAGTATAATACTTGTACAACACGTGTGTTGTCTAGCTAAGGGGGAGATGTATAGTATAATACTTGTACAACACGTGTGTTGTCTAGCTAAGAGGGAGATGTATAGTATAATACTTGTACAACATGTGTGTTGTCTAGCTAAGAGGGAGATGTATAGTATAATACTTGTACAACACGTGTGTTGTCTAGCTAAGAGGGAGATGTATAGTATAATACTTGTACAACATGTGTGTTGTCTAGCTAAGAGGGAGATGTATAGTATAATACTTGTACAACATGTGTGTTGTCTAGCTAAGTGGGAGATGTATAGTATAATACTTGTACAACACGTGTGTTGTCTAGCTAAGAGGGAGATGTATAGTATAATACTTGTACAACATGTGTGTTGTCTAGCTAAGAGGGAGATATGTGGTGTAATACTCGTACAACACGTGTGTTGTCTAGATAAGAGGGAGATATGTGGTGTAATACTTGTACAACATGTGTGTTGTCTAGCTAAGAGGGAGATGTGTGGTGTAATACTTGTACAACACGTGTGTTGTTCAGCTAAGAGGGAGATATATAGTATAATACTTGTACAACACGTGTGTTGTCTAGCTAAGAGGGAGATGTATAGTATAATACTTGTACAACATGTGTGTTGTCTAGCTAAGAGGGAGATATGTGGTGTAATACTCGTACAACACGTGTGTTGTCTAGATAAGAGGGATATATGTGGTGTAATACTTGTACAACATGTGTGTTGTCTAGCTAAGAGGGAGATGTGTGGTGTAATACTTGTACAACACGTGTGTTGTCTAGCTAAGAGGGAGATATGTGGTGTAATACTCGTACAACACGTGTGTTGTCCAGCTAAGAGGGAGATATGTGGTGTAATACTTGTACAACACGTGTGTTGTCTAGCTAAGAGGGAGATGTATAGTATAATACTTGTACAACACGTGTGTTGTCCAGCTAAGAGGGAGATATGTGGTGTAATACTTGTACAACACGTGTGTTGTCTAGCTAAGAGGGAGATGTATAGTATAATACTTGTACAACATGTGTGTTGTCCAGCTAAGAGGGAGATATGTGGTGTAATACTTGTACAACACTTGTGTTGTCTAGCTAAGAGGGAGATATATAGTATAATACTTGTACAACATGTGTGTTGTCTAGCTAAGAGGGAGATGTGTGGTGTAATACTTGTACAACACGTGTGTTGTCTAGCTAAGAGGGAGATATGTGGTGTAATACTTGTACAACACGTATGTTGTCTAGCTAAAAGGGAGATGTATAGTATAATACTTGTACAACACGTGTGTTGTCTAGCTAAGAGGGAGATGTATAGTATAATACTTGTACAACACGTGTGTTGTTCAGCTAAGAGGGAGATATATAGTATAATACTTGTACAACACGTGTGTTGTCTAGCTAAGAGGGAGATGTATAGTATAATACTTGTACAACACGTGTGTTGTCTAGCTAAGAGGGAGATATATAGTATAATACTTGTACAACACGTGTGTTGTCCAACTAAGAGGGAGATATATAGTATAATACTTGTACAACACGTGTGTTGTCTAGCTAAGAGGGAGATGTATAGTATAATACTTGTACAACATGTGTGTTGTCTAGCTAAGAGGGAGATATGTGGTGTAATACTCGTACAACAAGTGTGTTGTTTAGCTAAGAGGGAGATATGTGGGGTAATACTCGTACAACACGTGTGTTGTCCAGCTAAGAGGGAGATATGTGGTGTAATACTTGTACAACACGTATGTTGTCTAGCTAAAAGGGAGATGTATAGTATAATACTTGTACAACACGTGTGTTGTCTAGCTAAGAGGGAGATGTATAGTATAATAGTTGTACAACACGTGTGTTGTCTAGCTAAGAGGGAGATATGTGGTATAATACTTGTACAACACGTTGTTGTCTAGTTAAGAGGTTGATGTATAGTATAATACTTGTACAACACGTGTGTTGTCTAGCTAGAGAGGAGATGTATGGTATAATACTTGTACAACACGTGTGTTGTCTAGCTAAGAGGGAGATGTATAGTATAATACTTGTACAACATGTCTGTTGTCTAGCTAAGAGGTTGATGTATAGTATAATACTTGTACAACACGTGTGTTGTCTAGCTAAGAGGGAGATGTATAGTATAATACTTGTACAACATGTGTGTTGTCTAGCTAAGAGGGAGATGTATAGTATAATACTTGTACAACATATGTGTTGTCTAGCTAATAGGGGATATGTGGTGTAATACTTGTACAACACGTGTGTTGTCTAGCTAAGAGGGAGATGTGTGGTGTAATACTTGTACAATACTGTGTTGTCTAGCTAAGAGGGAGATATGTGGTGTAATACTTGTACAACATGTGTGTTGTCTAGCTAAGAGGGAGATATGTGGTGTAATACTTGTACAACACGTGTGTTGTCTAGCTAAGAGGGAGATATGTGGTGTAATACTTGTACAACATGTGTGTTGTCTAGCTAAGAGGGAGATGTGTGGTGTAATACTTGTACAACATGTGTGTTGTCTAGCTAAGAGGGAGATATGTGGTGTAATACTTGTACAACATGTGTGTTGTCTAGCTAAGAGGGAGATGTGTGGTGTAATACTTGTACAACACGTGTGTTGTCCAGCTAAGAGGGAGATATGTGGTATAATACTTCTACAACACGTATGTTGTCCAGCTAAGAGGGAGATATGTGGTATAATACTTCTACAACACGTATGTTGTCTTACCGCATCTTAATGAAGTCTTTTGTAGTGTGCTTGGACTGCATGGTGCAATCAATAATCTGGAAAGTAAATAAAGTAAGGTTACATACAGGCCCGTTTTTAATAAACATATAATAAAACACATATATTAAATGAGTAATTTGGTACCTAGCCAATTATCTATTTTGTATAATTTTGTCAAGATAAGCAGAGCTTGTTAAAACTGTGCTCTAATTACTTTCTTCCTGCCTATGCCTATGTTCACATTTGACCAATCATACAAAGCTATACTCTACAACCTTACACGCAGGTCTCTTTTCGTTGATAAATAAAGAAAGATGATGAGAACAATTCGCAATTCGAGTTTAAACTAACTCTGATTTCTTTGGCACAAAAATCACGACACGTCACTATTAATTATTGACAAATAATATCTAATATATTAAAAAAAAACAGTTTATAAGATAGAACAAATTGTATGAGTGACTGCGTAGTCACATTAATAATCCACTACTCTTCCAGCTCATGGTTTCAAAAACCTTTATCCAGATCAGTCGCACAACCTTGGTAAATTCCCCACCTGTCACCTTGGTAAACTACCCACCTGTCCCCTTGGTAAACTACCCACCTGTCCCCTTGGTAAACTACCCACCTGTCCCCTTGGTAAACTACCCACCTGTGCCCTTGGTAAACTATTCACCTGTCCCCTTGGTAAACTACCCACCTGTGCCCTTGGTAAACTACCCACCTGTCCCCTTGGTAAACTACCCACCTGTCCCTTGGTAAACTACCCACCTGTCCCCTTGGTAAACTACCCACCTGTCCCCTTGGTAAACTACCCACCTGTCCCCTTGGTAAACTACCCATCTGTTCCCTTGGTAAACTACCCACCTGTCCCCTTGGTATACTATCCACCTGTCCCCTTGGTATACTACCCACCTGTCCCCTTGGTAAACTACCCACCTGTCCCCTTGGTAAACTACCCACCTGTGCCCTTGGTAAACTACCCACCTGTCTCCTTGGTAAACTACCCACCTGTCCCCTTGGTAAACTACCCACCTGTCCCCTTGGTAAACTACCCACCTGTCCCCTTGGTAAACTACCCACCTGTTCCCTTGTTAAACTATCCACCTGTCCCCTTGGTATACTACCCACCTGTCCCCTTGGTAAACTACCCACCTGTCCCCTTGGTATACTATCCACCTGTCCCTTGGTAAACTACCCACCTGTGCCCTTGGTAAACTACCCACCTGTCCCCTTGGTAAACTACCCACCTGTGCCCTTGGTAAACTACCCACCTGTCCCCTTGGTAAACTACCCACCTGTCCCCTTGGTAAACTACCCACCTGTGCCCTTGGTAAACTACCCACCTGTCCCTTGGTATATTACCCACTTGTCCCCTTGGTAACTACCCACCTGTCCCTTGGTAGAGCTAGTCTTTATATTAATATACTTGTCTATCCACAAGTTAATGACAGTTGTTTATCTCTACGGTTTGTAACGCACATTCTCCAACTTGTGGCTCTTGTACTCTTTAACATGAACAATTAATATTGTTGCTCAGGTAATATAATATCCCATTTATTAGTTGATCATTAGCGATTAGATTAACTGGCGACAAAATGGAGGTTTCTAAACTTTGTAATTGTACGAGAAGAAAGTAGACATTGAACACTTGACCTGCATTTGTCCACCCCTGCCCGCACTGTTCAAAGATGGGTTTATTGCCCTCCAAACCCCCTCAGACCAAGAGGGGATATTCCCTGAGGATTAATCTCCTCCGGTGACCAAGCACTGGTACTCCTTCTCTGTCGATAACTCGGGGTCAGTCGTTACAGTGGCGGGAGGAGAGGGTGATAATGGAATCACAGGAGGAGAGGGTGGTACTGGAGTCACAGGAGGAGAGGGTGGTACTGGAGACACAAGAGACACAGGAGGAGAGGGTGGTACTGGGGACACAGGAGGAGAGGGTGGTACTGGAGACACAGGAGGAGAGGGTGATACTGGAGACACAGGAGGAGAAGGTGATACTGGAGACACAGGAGGAGAGGGTGGTACTGGAGACACAGGAGAAGAGGGTGATACTGGAGACACAGGAGGAGAGGGTGGTACTGGAGACACAGGAGGAGAGGGTGATACTGGAGACACAGGAGGAGAGGGTGATACTGGAGTCACAGGAGGAGAGGGTGATACTGGAGACACAGGAGACACAGGAGGAGAGGGTGATACTGGAGACACAGGAGGAGAGGGTGATACTGGAGACACAGGAGGAGAGGGTGATATTGGAGACACAAGAGACACAGGAGGAGAGGGTGGTACTGGGGACACAGGAGGAGAGGGTGGTACTGGAGACACAGGAGGAGAGGGTGATACTGGAGACACAGGAGGAGAAGGTGATACTGGAGACACAGGAGGAGAGGGTGGTACTGGAGACACAGGAGGAGAGGGTGATACTGGAGACACAGGAGGAGAGGGTGGTACTGGGGACACAGGAGGAGAGGGTGGTACTGGAGACACAGGAGGAGAGGGTGATACTGGAGACACAGGAGGAGAGGGTGATACTGGAGACACAGGAGGAGAGGGTGGTACTGGAGACACAGGAGACACAGTAGGAGAGGGTGGTACTGGGGACACAGGAGGAGAGGGTGATACTGGAGACACAGGAGGAGAGGGTGATACTGGAGACACAGGAGGAGAGGGTGGTACTGGGGACACAGGAGGAGAGGGTGGTACTGGAGACACAGGAGGAGAGGGTGATACTGGAGACACAGGAGGAGAGGGTGGTACTGGAGACACAGTAGGAGAGGGTGATACTGGAGACACAGGAGGAGAGGGTGGTACTGGAGACACAGGAGGAGAGGGTGATACTGGAGACACAGGAGGAGAGGGTGATACTGGAGACACAGTAGGAGAGGGTGGTACTGGGGACACAGGAGGAGAGGGTGGTACTGGAGACACAGGAGGAGAGGGTGATACTGGAGACACAGGAGGAGAGGGTGATACTGGAGACACAGGAGGAGAGGGTGGTACTGGAGACACAGGAGGAGAGGGTGATACTGGAGACACAGGAGGAGAGGGTGATACTGGAGACACAGGAGACACAGGAGGAGAGGGTGATACTGGAGACACAGGAGGAGAGGGTGGTACTGGAGACACAGGAGGAGAGGGTGATACTGGAGACACAGGAGGAGAGGGTGGTACTGGAGACACAGGAGGAGAGGGTGATACTGGAGACACAGGAGGAGAGGGTGGTACTGGAGACACAGGAGGAGAGGGTGGTACTGGAGACACAGGAGGAGAGGGTGGTAGTGAGACGACATATTTTATAATAGAAATATACTAGTGTAGAACCACTTAATTTTCATAAAAAAGATATTCTTGTTGAAACTCCTAGTCCTTAATCTCCCTGGAGGAAATAATAGAGAGTGGGTAGCAAGATAAACATTAATGAAATATAAACAAAAACAATATATATATGTGTGTGTGTGTGTGTGTGTGTACAAAAGCAAGATAGAGGGTGCAAACAGAAGGGGTGCTATCAGCCTTGGTTAATAAGTATGTTAGAACTCATTTAGCTATAGGCCTATTGTACTACATAAGTGATATCAATAATTCTGTATAAAAGGGAATAATAATAAAAATAATAAAAATAATAATAATAATAATGGCCTTCATTTATCTGGTTAAGTTAAGGCTCTAGCCTTCTCTCCCACTTCCAGGGTCGAATACAACATACACTATTACATTTATCGAAAAAAAAATTAATAGAGGAAAATTCAACTAAGTATAAAATTTTTGGCACCCTAATTCAGTCACTCAAGTATTTTCAAGAACTCAGTTTAGTTTGTTAGACAAGCTATATTGCGTTACCACACGCTTGAGGGGAGTCTAGATGTATAGAGGACGAGTCTAGTTATCTAATTTGTTCCAAGCCTTTGAGATCTATATATGGCAATATACATCTGAAGAGTGGATAGTTATATAGTTATATTTCAGAAAGAGGAACCGCGAGGAGAGGTATTGAGGCTGAGATGTTGATAATATTTTGTGAAGCAACATAAGTGTAGCCTTTGTCTTGCATTTAATCTTAACAAACCCAGTTTATTAAAGTACTTAGAAATATCGTCATGACGATTTAAGTTAAATATGTATCGAACACACGTGCCTTGTAGTCGTTATGCTAGATCGTCTCTTAACTCATTGTATCCTACGTCGCAGTAATCAAAGTGTGATAATATTAAGCTCTGGACAAGGATAATTCGCACATTTTCTAGGAGAATTTTTTTAACCTTCTCAGCGAATGTAGGCAGGCATACACTTTCTTGCGAATCGGAGTCCAACACTGAATGAGTTTTCAAAAAGAAGGGTTACATTGATCACTAGCCCAACCACAGACTTCCCATTTAAGTTCAAGTTAGCGAAATAGTAAAGCTATCAAAATTCAATTTAGTAATACAATTAAATAAATAAATGAGCCAGAAAATCATCTCAACCTAGCCCTACATAATTTTGGAGGGTTCAGAATTTAAATATAATTTCAATAAAAAATACATATGCCGAAAATTAAATAACTACTTACTATGCAAATTAAACTCAACGGGGAAATATGATGGGGAGAAAACAGATGGCGCCAGTTTATTTAATGCGGTCATCATCAACAAGTCACAAATCTGCTATCTCACTGACGCATGCGCACTACGTCACTAGTTCGTGGTAGGGGACCCCAGTTGGGAGGAGTAATCCCTCTACTTCCCCTAGTTCTTGCACTTGCGCACAGTCCATCACTAAGAGAGAGCTCTCAAACAGGGGGGTTTACAGAACAGCTGATACAGTCATTGTTTTATTGTTTTGTTGAACACCCGGCTGTTATGACACGACCGATATTGACATGAGTTGAACAGGCGAAATCCAGCCTGGGCCAGCTGCTTTAATGGGTAAGTCCACGTAGCTTGCGAGGTGGCGGGCATTGGTAGACACACTGTACTATTGTCATGGTACAGCACTAGGAATTCTAGTTCCTTATAAAGGGACGGAAGAATACTTATAGGTCTAAGGTTGTTTAAATCTTGCCCAAGTCATTTTTAGTTATTGGCGTAGTAAGTGCAAGTTTTCACAGTGAGGGATACTGTCCGGTCATTAGTGAGAAGTTTAATAAGTCAGTTATAGTTGATAAAGTTTTTTAAAATTGTATTAACAATATTGAAAATTTTCTGTACCCTGTGATTTAGATTTTACTCTCATTATTGATTTGTATACCTCACGATGAGTCAAATGTGAAAAGTAAAAAGTACTGTCATCATTATAGTCATTATTATAATTATCGGCATTAGAGGCCTAAATGTCGTTTACAATTGATATGATAGCTATAATTTTAACTAAATTAGGAATGCAAAGAAACTCTTCATTGAGTTTATTGGGACTGATGTGCATATGATTGCTTTTGGGTAGTGTGTTTCCCACTCCCATCCTCCGCAGTTCCCTCCATAGTTTTTTGGGTGCTGGGCTAGTATTTGAGAGTGAAAGGGAAAAATCAATTTTAACTTTCCTAATGGCCTGGGTACATTTATTACGCAGACGTTTATACTCCTCAAAATTTATGTTGTCTGTGAGTGGCTTGATTTTTGATTCTCGTTTAAATTTCGCTTATGCTTGGTCACGTCTCCTCATCAATAACCTGATGCATCCAAGGTACAGGTGGTCTACTAATACGTCGAGCTTTACTGGTGCATGTTTATCGTACAGTCAAGGATGATATTATTAAAAAGACGTAACCTGCAATCAATGTTTAACTTTGTGTTGACCAGATACCAGGGAATGGATTGATCGTCAGCATTGGGTTTGTCTATATTAATAGATTTAATGTCACGATATGTGATGACCTTAGGAACGATTTTAGCCATACCCATTAAGTAGGATAGGTAATCAAGATAATGACGCGAGATTCCGGGGACAGCGATTTATCCAGAAGAGAACACTTTATTAGAGTTTGAAGTAGGGTCTATATTTAGTGATCAATCCACGTATGCGAGGTGGCAGTATGGTGTGTTGCGTCTAAGTGACATGGCGTCATATTGTATGAAGAAAATAAAGTCAGTAATTGCGAGGTTTCATTGTTGCCACTAAGTAAGTCCACGGTTAAATCACCCATTCCAATTATAAGTTCATATTTGTGCATGTGCTTAGTCAAGGCTGTCTCAAAGACAGTAAATTGACAAATTCGAGGTGGCCGGTACACTACAGATAATATAAGCCTTTGTTGTTAATTCTTTATTTCAACAATAACATAATCAGTTTGCGGACTCTGTGATGTAGATAGTACTTTATATTTAATTTTGTCTCTGATGTACTTACACACACCTTCACCCCCCTTCATGGTTGTCATATATAATGAGTTGATAACCACTCAGGTGTACTAAGCTAGAAGCAAGGGATGGCTTTAATCTCAAGTTAGATCGTCTTTCGAAAGGACAAGTTCACGCTTTAGCTGATTATGATCAGCATCTCGTTTCTTAATTTCTTCTCTCAGATTCTTGATTTAAACCTTACTAAAAATAAGTAGATCCTTCAGTTCTCTCATTACTTCAGGGATCATTGGTTCAGTGATAGTATCCACGAGAGTATTTAATACATCCTTCCATTGTGGTGCTTCCTTGACCCGCTCTTGCACTAAGCTAGAAAGTTCGATGCTGTCCAAGCTTGGCTGCTTGGCCATGTTGTATCGGCAAACACGAACAAAATGTATTCAATTAGTTCTTAAATAGTAAACAAAGACGCATTCACAAACAAAATAAATCCAAGTTAGAATGGCTTATATTAGACTTTAAGTGTGTTTAGAGTATTTAACTGCACTCAACACCTGCTTTAATGAAGACTAATAGCATGAGTGAAAGACGACCGGTTGCTCAAAAACCACCATCTTGATATACATAAAATAAAATAGTGTAATTAAAAATGTGGACAAGCAATAATCTTAGTGAAAGACTCGGCATATAACATTATAGAAAATCAAGTTACTATGAAAGTAATAGAACAAACAGTTGCAGACCACGCCTTTGGCCAAGAGTCAAGGCTAATCTTTGGTCATGTCACTCCAAGGACAAGATATAAGCTACGTTACTATCAACAATATATTGACCCTAATGGGCCAACAGGTAAGTTAAATTATTATTAGATAAGAGTCAAGAAACCTCGAAACAAAACAATTAAATACGGTAATACTCAAACAACGCTATCTTGTGACGGTCAGATGGAGTAACATTAACTCGTTAGATACCTCAAGTAGTCAAAAGCGATGGCAAGTCCATCAAATAATTAACTTGTGATGGGGTACATACAGATCATAACGTGACAAACTAATATACAAAATATACTGGGACGTTTTAAAAGTGAATTGAATAGTAAGAGAACATCAAATAGTTATGTTAAGATTAATTTAGCCATACAGTGGCGCTGAACTACCAACCGGGGTATAACTAGCGGCCTGGTAAAAGTTACAAAATATGCCTTTAAATAACCAAACAACGCCATCTGGAGGTGAGCGAATAAATAAACTGCAAAAATATCATGGAGAATGAACAAAACAAACAAGATGGCGAGAGCCCATCGAACAAGTTTTATCATTTAAACCAGCCACCGAGCGGCGAAAAACAGATTAATTCAAATTTAAATTTCAAAAGACTAGAGTTTAAGGCCGAAAGAGAATTTTGAAAAATATACAGCTCACACACATCTGCCACAGATAGCGCTCCTGTCTATGCCGAAGCCGGTGGTCATAGATAAAGGATATATATAGAATAGACACTCTCTGTAGAGCAGCTAGAACACGATTTGCAGCGCTTGAGGGGCTGGCCACCGAACTACGCCTTTAGTGCAAAAGTGTGCTAAATAAATAATATTTTAACCTTGCCTGTTTTTTTTTTTGCTAATTAAAAAATACGAAAAGGAAAAGACTATTATAAGAAAATATACTATCTGGTAAATGCTGGTCTGTTTGCAAATTTCTACAGACAGTTGTTTTATGTATGCTAATCAAACATAATAAACAAATATAGTAACACATTTCAGTTCCAAATTTTCAGTTTCTATGTTCCTAGATATTTTAAAACTAGCTTTTCAAAGTATTTAAACTAACTATCTATTCATCTATTTAAACAAACTATGTAGTTTTTACATGTCTCATCATTAATCATTTCTTACTTATCACCCAAACTATATTAAGGACAGGATTATAAGGGTGACTTTAAAATAACAGTATCAGTGAAAAGAAAACATTGGTAATACTTTAAAATAGTTTATTGTTTTGTATGTCAACACACATTATAATAGGTAAAAGTTTAATTCAACAGTGCCATAGAGGGGAAATTATGCCCATACATTAGTAAGATAAATTAAAGTCTATACAAAGATACAAACACAAAAATTTGAACTTTTACAAATGGTGACCCATGTTTAATGATAAACATAAAACACAATCACATAATTGTTAGTATTATTAATCTATTTAATCTTTAGATGAGTCATACTGTATTTGAAGAGGTGGATTCCAAAACACACTAAGTCAATTTTTTGCCTTTTCATGTATATACAATTTGAATATTATCATTTCTTTCTCTAGGAATGAAATAAAGCGGCGTGTTCCAAATTACACGTATTAAATAAGGCATGTATTCTAAACTGAACATAGTTTTACATTTATGTCTCCCAAACCAACCTAAGTCACAGCACATGTGTAGTAGCCGCAGTAGTCTATGACTAAATGTCATTTGGAATGCATTGCTGGTCAATATTGAGACTATTCAATATCCTGCTAGTATTTAAACATTTCAAACTAAAGTCCAACTATCATTCAGAGTTCTAGTGTCAGGCGCTAGATGCTGCAATTAGTGATTCCCTTCGGCAGCTCAGAAAGTAACAGTACATTCTATTGCTCCCTCTTTGTTTTATGGTGACTTTATTTTTATGTAGTAGTGTTGTTAGTGTGGAGTGAAGTGTTTATTCGTTTCTGACTGGACGAGAACATATTGTTCTTATTAATTCAAGTATTAATGATTGCTTAAATTGGTGATGCTATTAATGAGGCTGTACTTTCTGGAGAGTTTAGTCAGCCTCTACATGAGACAAACAGAGGACATGAAAGAACAAAACACGAAGACTTGGGAGAAAAATGTCTGCAGAAATGCCAGGGACATTTTGTAAGCAAAGGGTAAGCCAAAAATAGACTGTTCACACAAACACAGTAATGGGTGTAATGCAGTGGATTTGGATAGTTCTGACATCGATAACTTCTTTGAAAAAATACATTAATTTAAAAAAAAATTGAACAAGAGGACCTATAAATGAGAATACAAGATCATGGAATGCCGTATTATACTTTGTTCACAATGCTAATGGTCCTATTGTTCATGTTTGAGCAAAATCCATCTATTACTCTGGTTGGGCGCACTAGGATTAATGCTTTATGTATATATATTTTAAAGCCGAACGCAGAAGTCATTCCAGAAAAACTGAAAATGAAATTAAAATCTCAGTCTCTATTTTAAATTTTATTTGCCACTATGAGTGCGGTAAAAGCTAATTTCAATTAATGATTCTGGGCAAACTCTTTCAGCTTTGAAACTTGTCTTTTGGTGACCCACGAAGGGACATTTGTTCTTTCTGTGATGATATGAAAAGTTCTATAAAAAGCTCGACTGATGTTCCTAAAAAACTTATGGCATTCTTAATATTTCTTTTGATATACAATAAAATAAACCTCTTCCCAAACTGCCAGTGAAGTTTATTATTCGTCATGCATGGGGGTGATCAATTTAAAGAGGATGTGCATATATATATATATACGTACACTTGGACTAAAAATCAGTCTGCAAGGGGTTCTAACGAAGTTTGTTCGGCACTCATGGATTTTTGTTGGGTCTTAGAATTAAGATATCAAGATGATCCAAATAAGCCTCACCCACTGAAAATATTTTCTGATGCAAGTTATAGCCAGAATAAGAACCATACAATAGTTGGCAGCTTGTTGCACTATGTAAAAAACCATAAGATATTTTCTAAAATTGAACATATTTTCCTGTGCGAGGTCACAGCTGTATGCCCCCTGAGAGAGCTTTTGGCCGAATAGAGAAGATATTTAGGAAGTTGGAAGTAAATCGAAGCCCTGAAGAATACCATAATATTTACTGCCAGCATTGTAATTGTGAAATTGTCGAGTTGTGAATGGAATGTAAAAGACTACAAATCGTGCTGTATAGAGACTATAAAATCTAAAACTCCTTTTAAGCTTCAAGAACAAAGGGTTATTTTGTAATTTAAAATCAAACACAATGTGGGCGCAAAAAATGCCTATACTGATCTATAAGAAAAGTGACATATTTAATAGAATCTACAAAGACAATCTAGATATGCCTCAAAATAACTGTATACGCAAAGAAAATAAACTTATTTTTTTAAGTTAAACAAATATATAGCAAACTATGACGCAAGACTGTTTTATGAGGAAACATTGCTGTACCCACCAAGAGTCAGTGACAATGCCACACTATTGGTTTTGATGAACAAAAACCTTTTGTGTAGCAATGCAGCCACCTATAGCTCTGAATGAATAAAAATTCCCTGTGTTTTTAGTTACCATTGATTTTTTTTTATTTAATATTACTTTTAATGTCTCTAAGATATTACAAAAAATTTAAACTTTGTGCCTTACTGACTGACATCTACAAAAACCTTTGTTGCAATAACATTTATTTATGATTTTGAATTTTAAAAAATCACCATATTCCTTAATTTATATTGTAAGTCTTCTATGTTTGATTGTTTTTAGTGTTTACACTTAAGATTATTTCAAACAATTACGAATAAATAATGTATTTTTGGGTCCTACTGCTTGACAATTGATGTTGCTAATATTCTTTTTTCAAATAACACTTTATGACTTAGTCTTGTTTGAAATTCTTCATATTTTTTGTCCAATATAAAAATTGCATTATTATGTTATCTAAATTAATCACAGTTAATTAAATAAAAAACAAACTGTGTGTTCATGTCAACTGCCCTATTTTTTAGAATACCGTTTTTGGCGTTTACTCGAAAAATCTAAATATTAAGTTAGCATGTTTTGGAATCCACCTCTTCAATTGTGGTAAAATAATATAAACGTATTTTAACATGTATTTTTTTAAAAGCTAATACACAGTTTTTTTACACTGATTAGTAATTAATGACATATATAATATTAGCATAGCTATATTCTGATCCTAATCATCATCGACTGCGGCCGGCTCAGTTTAGTAAAATGCCTCCCTCTTCCTCTTCCTTCATTCTGAGATATTAGCTAAAATATTTTAGTATGCCTAGATGTACCAAATAGAAAATTAAAATTAATATAATATTTATTATTATTATTAGCACCGCGTCTTACTACCCGTTCGAGTTACACGTACTTACCCTTATGTGTAATGGTAGGGTGATTGTAAGATGAAATGAAGAACCTACAGTTTAACGTGGGATCCGAACCACGGCGGAGGCCTGGCATTCCACACATTCACAAACTGTAATTAATATACATATTGTCAGAGCTGAAGGAATAGTTTGGCAATTAGATAAATCTGTGCCAGAGAAAGATGATTGAACCCCGGACCCTCAGCGCCGAAGTTCGATGCCTCACCGCTAGACCACCAGGTCAACATTAAAAGATTTAATGTTTTATTATGAGCAAAAACATAAACTTTATCTTTGACTTCGACTTTTCTTCACATATTTCAAGCTTCTCTTCGACTTCACATTTAAATAGTGACTTTGTACAACCCTAGATTATAATATATTGCAATCAGATACAGCTCTTTTTTTTGCAAAACATATATGTACCATTAGCATAAATATTTGATGCAGTATTAAAATCAGTTACACTGGTTGACATTATTGCTCTGATCTAAGAAAATATGTTCTCGTATCAAAGTCTTGTGTGAAATCAAACTCCAATTTTGTCAAAAAATAAGTTTTTAGACTATATAAATGATGCACACAATTAAAAAATGGATGTAAATACAACAAATAATATATAATTATAGTATACAAGAATAAGATATTTTGTTTGGACACACTATTTCCGAACACACCAGTTGTGTACACTCATATACGTCATATTCATACTTTTTTGACATTGTGTTGCATAAAAATTATATAAAATTCATTCAAGCACCAGTTTGTTCTGAGCATATAAAATGTTCATAAAATACCATGGAACTTTATTAATTCTTTTCTAATCTTAATTATCTGGTCATCAATATTATTTTAACTAATGTCTATAATACATGTATTTTAATATGTTTTATTATTTTGTTATATATGTGCTTTTTGACTCACATTTTTAATGTGTTTGTAAAGGTTCAATTATTAATTTTTAACCTAATTAAACTTTTCTCAATACATATCTATTTTCACTCACAATTATTGATTCTAATTGATTTTTGTTTCTTGTTCTAACAACAACTTTCCCACTCAGTCCATTGACTCTTTATGAAAATTATACTTAATTGATATTGTCAATATAATTTATATTAATAACCAATTTTTATCTTATTCATATCCTTTAATTTGATATCTATTTTTATCTAATAGGACATATAAAATGTGTTCTTTTTTTATGTAAATAGCCACAACAAATAGTACATACAAAAATAAGCATAAGATATTTTGTTTGTGTTTTGGTTGGACACATTAGTTCTGAACACACAAGTTGTTTCATTTTCGAGCTTAGTTTATTTGGATGACAGCTCAAAATGTTACTAGAAGTAGTCCTTAATATATCACTTTGGCTAACTGTAATGAAAACAGATGGTAATATATTAATGTGAGAATTAACCACAGTAATTTAGGCCAATATTATTTATATATTTATTTGAGGTCAGACAAAAAGCTTATTTAACCTTTTATTCCACTTAAAAATATTAATATTCACACCACATTTACAAAAACTTCTAACAAACATAGCTTCAAAATGGAGACCAACAAATTTAAACCATGTGGTTGAACATGGCGGTAAACAAGTTTTTTTACAACTATGCATCCACGCAGTTGATGAAAATATTTTATTCAATTGAATATTTAGAAATACGAAAAAATAATCATAACATAATTTATAATACATTAAAAAAATTACAAATATTTTATCTTTTACAAATAAATACAATGCAGGTATTAATGTGTGCACTATATTGTACATATCCAATAACGTTCCAAAACGAAGAATAAGTACTTTTAATTATGTTAAAAAAATTGTTTCGAATTGGATAAAAATAAATTATTAAAAGTAATGAAATAGTATGAGAAAACTTAAGCTTACGTTATTTTAAATGTAAAATATAACAGGTTATTTAAACACTTTATATTTATAACAAAACAGTGATCTTTTACAAGTGTTGGCAACCCAAAACATAAACATATGATTTTTGAACTGTCATCCAGGTAAAAACCTATCGTGTACGGAATATACACTCATATAGGTGATTCATAATCAATAGTCATTTAGACATTGTTCATTCAAAAACTAGTTTGTTCTGAGCATATAAAATGTGTTCTTTTTTTATGTAAATAGCCACAACAAATAATATATACAAATATATGCATCAGATATTTTGTTTATGTTTTGTTTGGACACATTAGTTCTGAACACACAAGTTGTGTACAATTAAATAGGTCATAATCAATAGTTTTTTGTGTCTATAGACAATGTGTAGCCTACACTTTGTAAAACATCTTTACATTTTTCGTTGTCTATGTTTTAGGTATTTCTTGTAGGCCAAACTCTTGATTGGATCAGGGAAGGATATCCCACTTGAACGAAGATGAACAACATCTTTTCCCGATAAAATTTTGTTTATGTTGTTTCACCAGGTATGGATGATCAAACTCTGTGAACAAGTCACGAACACACAAGTCTTTGCTTACTATTCCTATCACTTTTGCAAGCGTTGTCGAAAACAGAGTGTTTGGGTAGCGCAATCGTTTGGAAGAGTATGACCTAGCAGATATAAATATGTGTTCTGACATCTCCTCAGTTGTTATGTTGTTATGGTTTAAAGGGACAAACAACCAAAAATTCATTCTTATTTTGACAGGAATTTTAAAAGCTGGTTAAAAAAATGACTTTTTAAAAGTATGTTGTGCTACGTGTCAAAATAAAACCCTTCAAAAGAGCTTTAAAATGAGCCATTAAAGATCTTTATAGCTTTATCAATTGCAGATCTACATAGACTTTTCCGTTTTGAAACAAACCAAAATTTGGCCATTTTTGCTAATTTTATAAATTTATTAAAAAAACTAACGTTGCAATTTTTTTTAAATTGTATTTTTGATATTCTTCATGAGAACAACAAATAAACAAAAAAGCATTCAAATCTGACATGGAGGGGTTGGTAATACGGTGTTATGTATAGTAACATTAACTATGATTACCAAATGTGTTGGAAACTTCACAGCTCATATCCAGAGAATCAAACTGTGCAACTGGAACCGAGATTTGGGATGATGATGATGATGATGATGATGACTCAAATTCAGGTTTCTCTTTCAAAAGTGTAGTTCCTAAAAGAACATTCAAATGACACAAGAATGGAACAAGAACTTATCACATGTGAGATCATCTTTAAAATACAAGTGATGGCTGCTAAATTACACCTCATCTACACTATATAAAAATTAGGTCAGTTTCTTTGTTTGGTTACAATATATGCCTAAACTATTTGAACGTCTATTTTTCTAATGCATTATAAGATGTTTAAAACTTTTTATACAATACAAAATTACATTTATTATTATTATTATTATTATTATTATTATTATTTAGCACCGCATCTTACTAACCGTTCGGGTTATACGCTTTAAGTATTAATTACGGTAATGGATTAGGAATTGGGAAGGTTGAATTAGAGGAAGTGAACCCGCATTTGCATGAAGGGAGAGTGGAAAACGATTTAGGAAAAACCACCCCCAGTTCACCTGACCGAGATTCAAACCTCGATCTCCCCGTCCTCAGCAGTCGAGCTCAACACGACTAGCGCGTTTGCCAACTACGCCACCGAGGCGGGTTACAAAATAACAATAGTTATTCATTTACAAGAGTTGGGTTTGCTTCGTGAAAGGAATGTGTGGTCATTGCAGATGAATTCTGCATTTTTATAGAGATAAAAAAAAATGCTGCCTAGAATCATGTCCATGGTAACTTTGGCCTTAAGAGATACACAAAACAAATTATGATATGTTGGTTTGAAAAAAAAAAAAAAACTCTACCTAATGTGTACTAGCCCCGTATTTGCATACGTGACAAAATGCAGGGGAGTTATACCACTTTCTTTCAAAAAATATATGTAGTCTGGGGTCAAGTGCTCAAACAATTTATTTTGAGAAATTAAGTCTTCATTTAGGAAAACACACCCTACAGGCTCGGTTTTCTCCATCCGTCAAAATGAAACATCAGCCATTTTGATACATTTGCTTATTATTTTATTATTAATTAATTAATTTCGAAGACTACATTTAAAAATAGCACTCGCTGCATCTTGGTTTCAGCAACGTTCCACAAGTTTACAACTTTGAACGCTTGAACGCTTGAACCGTAGTTTGTTACTAATGACACTAATTGTCAGAGATTTGAATATATAACCCAATATCCCTTTTAGATTACTTTTCCTTCTTCTAGCATAACCAGAGTCACTAAACTTATAATACCATTTAAACACTCCCAAAAAATCAGGCATAGTCAATGATACTAAATTAGAGATTATTAAAAAAAAGTTATAACAACAATTCAAAACAAAACTCACCAAAGTGACTAGTACTGGTAACAAATCAATTGAACATATTTGTTACGACCTACCATCAAATTCCAGCCAAATTTATATCAAACATAAGTTGGGATTATATTAGTCCTAAATTGGAGTATAAAATGGTACTTACCACTTTCAGGCCCAATTAATGGCCCGTAAGGATTGAAGGTTCTTCATAGAATCCTAAAATTAAATTTAAAAAATACTATAAATGTAGTAGGTACAAACTCAATAACTCAAGTAAAACATATTTTAGTTCCCAAAATATAGCCTATGTCAAACTAAGTTAGGCTCCAGGTACCTCTCTATATCTTACTCGTAGCCTATGTCAAACTAAGTTAGGCTCCAGGTACCTCTCTATATCTTACTCGTAGCCTATATAAATACATGTATGGGGCCTACAAACTACAATCTGTCATATCAGAATATAATAAGTCTTAATAAAAGAGACCTACCTGGTAAATCTAAATCTGGCAGAGAATATGGTTTCAGTCTTTTGGAATCTTCCATTCTACATGAGGGAATAAAATGACTTTAAATATTCTGAATGTGTTGTAAACCTGCATCGGATGCATTGAAGCTATTTTGTTATTTTGAATCCACTTTAGGAATGTTTCATAAATATCTTTTTCATATACAGGAAAAAGATGAGATATTATATCCTCACATCCAGAAACACAACATTTCTTCACCCCTCCCATTATGAAATTAAATTAACTGCATAACCAATTATTCGGTTATAATAAAATTCAAATTCCTTTTAACACCAAAAATATATTGCTATTTATCTTCCTTGAACACAAAACAAAGTTAGATGAAGTCTGCCATTTGAACAAGATGAAATTCAAATTTCAAAACAAGCAGCTACGTCATACTGAGACTGCAAAGCTCAAGCGGCTGGCTGCCGTATTAACTTGGTTTCAGGTTGTCCCTATAGAATGCCCAGTCCAAGCCGGTGGTATAATGAGTACTCACACAGGCGAGACAAAAAAATATATAGTCCACAATCACATGATCTCAGAGACCGAGCGCAAAGAGAAATGAGAGAGGAAAACACCGAGCATGCGAACCTCAGAAGCTGACAACTTAGATCTTTCCATACAAGTCTCTGGGCGTGATGTCAATGTAATGTAGATATCCACCGTCCTCGCCAGTCCTTTGTAACATGTCAAGTATGTTACAATGTGTGGATATACTTCACGTTTATAATAGAGAGATATTAGTGTAGAACTACTTCACGTTTATAATAGAGAGATATTAGTGTAGAACTACTTCACGTTTATAATAGAGAGATATTAGTTTAGAACAACTTCACGTTTATAATAGAGAGATATTAGTGTAGAACTACTTCACGTTTATAATAGAGAGATACTAGTGTGAACTACTTCACGTTTATAATAGAGAGATACTAGTGTAGAACTACTTCATGTTTATAATAGAGAGACACTAGTGAAGAACTACTTCATGTTTATAATAGAGAGATACTAGT
The DNA here is from genome assembly GCA_039000515.1 of Timema cristinae. Classification (NCBI taxonomy): domain Eukaryota; kingdom Metazoa; phylum Arthropoda; class Insecta; order Phasmatodea; family Timematidae; genus Timema; species Timema cristinae. The sequence goes on along the minus strand of JBCFYV010001419.1, from coordinate 13,014 downwards.
GTAGAACTACTTCATGTTTATAATAGAGAGATATTAGTGTAGAACTACTTCATGTTTATAATAGTGAGATACTAGTGTAGAACTACTTCGTGTTTATAATAGAGAGATACTAGTGTAGTATCACTTCATGTTTATAATAGAGAGATATTAGTTTAGAACTACTTCATGTTTATAATAGAGAGATACTAGTGTAGAACTACTTCATGTTTATAATAGTGAGATACTAGTGTAGAACTACTTCGTGTTTATAATAGAGAGATACTAGTGTAGTATCACTTCATGTTTATAATAGAGAGATATTAGTTTAGAACTACTCAATGTTTATAATAGAGAGATACTAATGTAGAACAACTTCATGTTTATAATAGAGAGATATTAGTGTAGAACTACTTCATGTTTATAATAGAGAGATATTAGTTTAGAACTACTCCATGTTTATAATAGAGAGATACTAGTGTAGAACTTCTTCATGTTTATAATAGAGAGATACTAGTGTAGAACTACTTCATGTTTATTATAGAGAGATACTAGTGTAGAACTACTTCATGTTTATAATAGAGAGATACTAGTGTAGAACTACTTCACGTTTATAATAGAGAGATACTAGTGTAGAACTACTTCATGTTTATAATAGAGAGACACTAGAGAAGAACTACTTCATGTTTATAATAGAGAGATACTGTGTAGAACTACTTCATGTTTATAATAGAGATACTAGTGAAGAACTACTTGTTGTTTATAATAGAGAGATACTAGTGTAGAACTACTTCACGTTTATAATAGAGAGATACTAGTATAGAAATACTTCATGTTTATAATAGAGAGATACTAGTGTAGAACTACTTCATGTTTATAATAAAGATACTAGTGTAGAACTACTTCATGTTTATAATAGAGAGATACTAGTGTAGTATCACTTCATGTTTATAATAGAGAGATACTAGTGTAGAACTACTTCATGTTTATAATAGAGAGATACTAGTGTAGAAGTACTTCACAATTATAATATAGATACTAGTGAAGAACTACTTCATGTTTATAATAGAGAGATACTAGTGTAGAACTACTTCATGTTTATAATAGAGAGATACTAGTGTAGAACTACTTCATGTTTATAATAGAGAGATACTAGTGTAGAACTACTTCATGTTTATAATAGAGAGATACTAGTGTAGAATACTTCACAATTATAATATAGATACTAGTGAAGAACTACTTCATGTTTATAATAGAGAGATACTAGTGTAGAACTACTTCATGTTTATAATAGAGAGATACTAGTGTAGAACTACTTCATGTTTATAATAGAGAGATACTAGTGTAGAACTACTTCATGTTTATAATAGAGAGATACTAGTGTAGAACTACTTCATGTTTATAATAGAGAGATACTAGTGTAGAAACTACTTCATGTTTATAATAGAGAGATACTAGTGTAGAACTACTTCATGTTTATAATAGAGAGATACTAGTGTAGAACTACTTCAGTTTATAATAAGAGATACTAGTGTAGAACTACTTCATGTTTATAATAGAGAGATACTAGTGAGAACTACTTCATGTTTATAATAGAGAGATACTAGTGTAGAACTACTTCATGTTTATAATAGAGAGATACTAGTGTAGAACTACTTCATGTTTATAATATAGAGATACTAGTGTAGAACTACTTCATGTTTATAATAGAGAGATACTAGTGTAGAACTACTTCATGTTTATAATAGAGAGATACTAGTGTAGAACTACTTCATGTTTATAATAGAGAGATACTAGTGTAGAACTACTTCATGTTTATAATAGAGAGATACTAGTGTAGAACTACTTCATGTTTATAATAGAGAGATACTAGTGTAGAACTACTTCATGTTTATAATAGAGAGATACTAGTGTAGAACTACTTCATGTTTATAATAGAGAGATACTAGTGTAGAACTACTTCATGTTTATAATAGAGAGATACTAGTTAGAAATACTTCATGTTTATAATAGAGAGATACTAGTGTAGAACTACTTCATGTTTATAATAGAGAGATGTTAGTGTAGAACTACTTCATGTTTATAATAGAGAGATACTAGTGTGAACTACTTCATGTTTATAAATAGAAATCTATGTGTAGAACACTTCATGTTTATAATAGAGAGATACTAGTGTAGAAATACTTCATGTTTATAATAGAGAGATACAGTGTAGAACTACTTCACGTTTATAAAAGAGATACTAGTGTAGAACTATTTCATGTTTATAATAGAGAGATATTAGTGTAGAACTACTTCATTTTATAATAGAGAGATACTAGTGTAGAACTACTTCATGTTTATAATAGAGAGATATTTAGTGTAGAACTACTTTCATGTTTATAATAGAGAGATACTCGTGTAGAACTACTTCATGTTTATAATAGAGAGATACTAGTGTAGAACTACTTCAATTTATAATAGAGAGTACTAGTGTAGAACTACTTCATGTTTATAATAGAGAATACTAGTGTAGAACTACTTCATGATTATAATAGAGAGATACTAGTGTAGAACTATCTTCATCGTTTATAATAGCGAGATACTAGTGTAAGAACTACTTCATGTTTATAATAATAGAATACTAGTGTAGAACTACTTCAGTTTATAATAGGAGATACTAGTGTAAGAACTACTTCATGTTTATAATAGAGAGATACTAGTGTAGAACTACTTCAAGTTTATAATAGAGAGATACTAGTGTAGAACTACTTCATGTTTATAATAGAGAGATACTAGTGTAGAACTACTTCATGTTTATAATAGAGAGATACTAGTGTAGAACTACTTCATGTTTATAATAGAGAGATACTAGTGTAGAACTACTTCATGTTTATAATAGAGAGATACTAGTGTAGAACTACTTCATGTTTATAATAGAGAGATACTAGTGTAGAACTACTTCATGTTTATAATAGAGAGATACTAGTGTAGAACCTTCATGTTTATAATAGAGAGATACTAGTGTAGAACTACTTCATGTTTATAATAGAGAGATACTAGTGTAGAACTACTTCATGTTTATAATAAGAGATACTAGTGTAGAACTACTTCATGTTTATAATAGAGATACTAGTGTAGAACTACTTCATGTTTATAATAGAGAGATACTAGTGTAGAACTTCTTCATGTTTATAATAGAGAGATACTAGTTAGTGTTAGTAACTCTCATGTTTATAAGAACTGTAGACACTCTGTTTAAATGGTAGTGTGACACTCATGTTATATAGAGATATATGTAGAACTTCATGTTTAATAAGATACAGTGAACTCTTCTTTTATAATATAGTAGATCATTTAATAAAAAATGATACTCATTTTAAGGAATAGTGTGATTCTTTATAATAGAGATACTATGTAGAACTACTATGTTATAATAGAGAATACTATGTAAATCTCATGTTTATAATAGATACTAGTGTAGATACTTGTTATAATAGAATAAGTAGTGTAGAATCTTATTTATAATAGAGAGATACTAGTGTAGAAACTTCATGTTTATAATAAGATAAGTGTAGAACATCTTCATGTTTATAATAGAGAATATAGTGAATATATTTTAGTTTATTATAGGAAACTATTTATAAACTTAGTTAAATAAAGTTATTAGAATCTAGTTAAAAAAGATATAGAGAGTACTATGAGAACTTTATTTTATAATAGAGAGATTAGTAAACTACTTCATGTTTATAATAGAGAGATACTAGTTAAAACTATTATTTAAATAGAGAGATACTAGTGTAAACTACTTCATGTTATAATAAAGATAACTAGTTTATAATAGCTGTTTATAATAATACATATTAGAAACTAGTTAATAATAGAGAGATACTAGTGTAGAATCTTCTGTTTATAATAGAGAATAGTGTAGAACTACTTCATGTTTATAATAGAGAATATAGTGTAGAATCTTCATGTTTATAAAAGATACTAGTTAGAACTACTTTTTATGTAATATAGAGACTACTATGTTAAATTTAGTTATATGAGAATATATTAAATAGATTATATAGAATACTTAGTTAAAAAATACTTTTAAATAAGTATAATAGGAGATACTTAGTTTATAAATAGTTATGTAGAATAGTTATAATAGAAATCTATGTTAAATATTCAGTTTAAAACATATGTTTAGAATACTATGTATAATTAGTATATATGAGAATACTATGTTATAATAATTTATGAGATACTATGTTAAATAAGTTATATGAGAGACAAACTATGTTTATAATAGAGAGAACTAGTGTAAACTACTTCATGTTTATAATAAGATACTAGTGTAGAACTACTTCATGTTTATAATAGAGAGATATAGTGTAGACACTTCATGTTTATAATAAAGATACTAGTGAGAACTTCTGTTTATAATAAGAAATAGTAGAACTATATTATAATAAGTAATAAGAGAACTTGTTAAATAATATATGAAGAACTATGTATTTTATTAAAATATATGAGAATCTAGTTTATAATAGGTTTATATGAAGAACTATAGTTTATAATAAGATATATGTAGAATACTAGTTAGATATATATGTATATAGTAGAATACTAGTTTAAATACTAATTTTTAATAAATATTATGTTAGAAATATATTTTTAATAGAATACTAGTGTTTTAATAAGTATATAGTAGATACTACTTCAGTTTTAATAAGATTATAGTGTAGAACATTCATGTTTAAATAATAAGTTTATATGAAGAACTATTTGTTTATTAGAAAGTTAGAAATACTTATTTATATTAGTTATATAGATGATAATCTTATGTTATAATTTAGATATAATGAGAGATACTAGTTAGAACTTATTTATAAGATATAGTGAGAACTATTAGTTTATATAAGATACTAGTAAGAATACTTTTTATAATAGAGTATACTAGTGAGAACTTCATGTTATTAATAAGATACTAGTTAGAATATATGTTTTAAAAAATCAGTGTTAATAAATTCAGTTTTATAGAGAATATAGTGTAGAATACTTCATGTTTATAATAGAGAGATACTAGTGTAGTAACTACTTCATGTTTATAATAGAGAGATACTAGTGTAGAACTACTTCATGTTTATAATAGAGAGATACTAGTGTAGAACTACTTCATGTTATAATAGAGAGATACTATGTGTAGAACTACTTCATGTTTTATAATAGAGAGATACTAGTGTAGAACTACTTCATGTTTATAATAGAGAGATAACTAGTGTAGAACTACTTCATGTTTATAATAGAGAGATACTAGTGTAGAACTACTTCATGTTTATAATAGAGAGATACTAGTGTAGAACTACTTCATGTTTATAATAGAGAGATACTAGTGTAGAACTACTTCATGTTTATAATAGAGAGATACTAGTGTAGAACTCATGTTAAAGATACAGTTAGACTCTTCATGTTAATAGAAAGTGTAACTCTTCATGTTTAAAAAACTAGTGTGACTCAGTAAGAGAGATACTATGTAGACTTCAGTATAAAGAGATCTTAAATTCGTAAAGTATAGTGTAACCTTATGTAATAGGATAGTAACACTTAGTTTATAAAAATATGAGAACACTCATGTTATAAAAGTGGTAAACTCTTCTTATAATAAAGTACTATGTAACTCTTCAGTTAATAAGATACTATGTAACTATCGTATATGAGATATATGTAGACTTTCAGTTATAATAGTCTAGTGAGAATCATGTTTATAATAGAAATATATGACTCTTCTTTTATAAGAGAGAGTACATGTTTATAAAGAGATACTAGTGTAAGATCATGTTTTAATGAGAGTATATAGATTATGTTATATAAGAATTTGAGAACTATTAGTTATAATAGAAGAATGTGAAACTGTTAAAAGAGATACTAGAGAATTCATGTTTTATAGGATGAGAACTTGTTTATAAAAAGATAAGTAGACTACTTCTGTTATATAAGACTAGGGAACTATCGTTATAATAGGAGTACTATGTGACTTAGTTAAGAATAATGGACACATGTTATAGTACTAGTAGATATTATAAAGAATAGTTAGACTATTCATTATAATAGAGAGATATAGTGTAGACACTTCATGTTATAATAGAGATATATGTAGAACTACTTCATGTTATAAAGAGAGTATATGAGATACTTCGTTTATAATAAGATTTTTTTTTTTTTTTTTTTTTTTTTTTTTTTTTTTTTTTTTTTTTTTTTTTTTTTTTTTTTTTTTTTTTTTTTTTTTTTTTTTTTTTTTTTTTTTTTTTTTTTTTTTTTTTTTTTTTTTTTTTTTTTTTTTTTTTTTTTTTTTTTTTTTTTTTTTTTTTTTTTTTTTTTTTTTTTTTTTTTTTTTTTTTTTTTTTTTTTTTTTTTTTTTTTTTTTTTTTTTTTTTTTTTTTTTTTTTTTTTTTTTTTTTTTTTTTTTTTTTTTTTTTTTTTTTTTTTTTTTTTTTTTTTTTTTTTTTTTTTTTTTTTTTTTTTTTTTTTTTTTTTTTTTTTTTTTTTTTTTTTTTTTTTTTTTTTTTTTTTTTTTTTTTTTTTTTTTTTTTTTTTTTTTTTTTTTTTTTTTTTTTTTTTTTTTTTTTTTTTTTTTTTTTTTTTTTTTTTTTTTTTTTTTTTTTTTTTTTTTTTTTTTTTTTTTTTTTTTTTTTTTTTTTTTTTTTTTTTTTTTTTTTTTTTTTTTTTTTTTTTTTTATTAAAGATTGTGAGACTTCGTTAATAAATAAGTGAGATCTATTTATATAGAGAATAGAAACTTGTTTATAATAAGGAATTGTAATTATGTATAGAATTAGAATCATGTTATAAGAATACTAGGAACTATTATTTAATAAATGTTATATATTAAAAATTATAAAATAATTTTATAATTATAATTTTATTTTATGTAGTTAATCATTCTTTTATAGGTATGTAAAATTTTCATTTTTTAAAAAGAGAAAAAAATAACCTTTTTGGGGTTGTGAGTACCACTTCATGTTTATAAAAGGGGGTTTTAGGAAGAATACTTCATTTTTATTAAGAGATACTATTTTTAGAAAAATTTTTCCATTTAATAGAGAGATATTTGTGTAGTACTCTTCAGTTTTTTAATAGGGTTTTTCTAGTGAAAAACTACTTCATTTTAAAAGAGAGAAAATAGTGTAGAATATTCACGTTTGTAAAAGAGAATATGTAAAAAACTACTTCATGTTTTTAATAGAGAGATACTAGTGAAGAACTACTATGTTTTATAATAGAGAGATACATGTAGAACACTCGTTTTAATATAAATACCAGAAGTATCTTTTTTGTGTTTGTCCGGGTTAAGTTTTTTTTTTTGGAGGTGTTTTAAAAATTTTTGGTTTTGTTTAAAAAATACCCTTTAGAAAATTACCACAAATATAATGTTGTTCGAAAACAGAAACCCCAGGGAAGAATTGGTTCGCCGGGAATAAAATCTGGGGGTTTTTCTAAAAATTAAACCCCGGGGATCCGGGTAGTTTCTAGTAAGCAAGGGGAGCCCCATAGTCGGGAAAGGGCAAAGTTTTCATGAACAGAATAGCAGCCTGTGCAATGACGTTAAAAGGGGTTTCAGTTAATTTATTTAAATTTTAAAATTTCCCAACCAAATTTTTTTTTTAAATTTTGGGGAAACAATAAACAGTTTTGTTTCGGGAAAAACCCCCATTTTATTAATTTTTTTTCCCTTTTTCCCTCCTTTCGTTTTGGGGTTTTAATTTTTGTATTTCACGTCATATGTTGTTTTACATTAGCAGGGCCCACACCAAAAAATCGGTCAGTAGCGTTTTTATTAAAAAAGGGAAGGGGGGTTCCGGGTTGATTTCAGGCTAGAAAAACCCCTTTTATTTTTAAAATTTGGTTTCTCCTTTAAAAAGGTAAATTTAAAAAGGTTGGGTACTGGGGTTGTGTATTTTCTAGAGCATTTTTTAACATTTTCACGTAACCTTTAAATAAAAGGGTTTTTTTTTAGAAGTTAAAGAATTTTAAAAATAATTTAAAACTTTTCGCGCCGTTCAGATTGAAGGGGGAAAAAAAAAACCCGAGGTTTTTCCCCATGTTGATTGAGATAAAGTGAAATATTTTTAAAAACCATAAAAAAAAACCATTATTTTTTTAAAACCAGTACCATTTTTTTAGATATATGAACCAGTACCATTTTTGCAGATATGAAGCATGTTTCCCTTGTTTCAAAAAATGAAGTAAGTACCATTGTTTTCAATATGAACCATGCACCATTTTTTTCATTTTTAAGTATGTACCATTGTTTGCAGATATGAACCCCGCACCTTGTTTTTTAGAAAGAACCCGTTTCCTTGTTTGCAGTTGAAAAAATTACCATTGTTTGAATATGAAGATGTACCCCTTTTTTGCAGATATGAAATATGTACCTTGTTTGCGATATGAATATTACCATTGTTTCAGATATGAAGTTTTTATCATTGTTGCAGTATGAAGTATAAACCATTGTTTTTGGTATGAACAGGTACCAAAGTTTGCAAAATTTTGAACCAATTTTCCCCTTTTTTTCAGATATGAACAATTTTTTCCATTTTTTTCAGATATGAACTATGTATATTTTTTGAGATATGAAAACCTTTTCCCATGGTTTTTAGATATGACCTTTTTCCTTTTTTTCAATTTTTAAGTATTACCATTTTTTTTCAGATATGAAAAAATGTACCATTGTTTGAAATGGTAGTACCATTGTTTGCGATATGAAGTATGTATCATTGTTTGCAGTATGAAATAGTTTCCCCTTTTTTGCAGAATTGAACCCGACCCTTTTTTAGAATATGGACCATGTACCAGTTTGAGATATGAATAAGACCATTGTTCGATATGAAGATTACCTTGTTTGCAGATATAACTAAAATTCCCTTTTTTGCAGAAAAGAGTATGCAAATTGTTTTCGTTGAAGTATGTACCCTTTTTTTCAGATATTTTAAATATGTACATTGTTTTCGAAGAACCACACCTTGTTTTTCAGATTGAAAAAGCCCTTGTTTGCGATATTTTAACCTCACCCCTTTTTTGCAGATAAAAAATATTACCCTTTTTGCGATATGAACCATGCCCATTGTTTTAGATATGAACTATGTCCCTTGTTTGAATTTTGAACCATGTACCTTGGGGTTTCAATTTTTAAGCAGTACCTTTTTTAGATTGAAGTTGTACCTTGTTTTTGATTTTAAACCATGTACCATTGTTTGCAGTTTTTAAGCTGTTCCTTTTTTGGGGAGATATGAAGTATGTACCATTGTTTTCGGGTAAAAAAAAAAAGCACCATTGTTTGCGATATAAAATATGTCCCCCTTGTTTGCAGATATAAAAACCCGCACCATTGTTTAGCGGGGTAAAAACCGGGGGCCCCCTTGTTTCCCCGATAGAAGTATGTAATTTTTTTCAGATAAAAATATGCCCCTTTTTTGCAGATTTAAAGTTTTTCCCTTGTTTGCGATATGAAGTTTGTATCATTATTTTTCATTTTTTGAAGTTGTACCATTGTTTGCAGATATGAACCATGCACCATTTTTTTCCAGATATGAACCATGTACCTTTTTTTCAGTTTTAAAAATTTTTAACCCTTGTTTGAGATATGAAAATGCCCCCTTGTTTGCAGGGTATAAAATAGTCCCTTTTTGCGGGGTATAAACCCCTGCACCATTGTTTGCAGATTTGAACCTGCCCTTTTGGGGTTTTCAGATATTAACCCTAATAACCGGGTTTGGTGATAGGGGGCCCACTCCCTTAGGTTTTTGTTGCCCTTTTCAAACCCCGGTGGGGATAGTTGCTTTATTTTACCATATTTTATATGACCTACTCACCAGAAGGTTATAGTTGACCTAACCCCAGTTTTGGGGGTTTGGGAAACCCACCCCCCAAATTGTTATTTTTTACCACTCCCCCGAGGGTTTTTAGCTGACTACTCACCAGAACGTTTTTTTTTAAAATTCCCCCAAAAAATTTTTTTATATTTGACCTATAAACCCGGGAAAGTTTTTAGTTGACCTACTCACCAAAATCGGTTTTTATTTGCCCTTTCTCCCCAGATTGTGATGGTTGCCCCAAACCCCCGGGTTGTGATTGTTGACCCCCCAACCCTTTTATTATTTTTTTCCTTTTCCCCCCGTTTTTGATGGTTGACCTACTCAGTTGCCAGTACGCGAGAATGTCCTTCCCTTGTCTCTTTTTCCCAAACTTTATTGTAAGGGTATCCCTTCTTAATGCTCTTGAGTTTTTAATATTTTTTTTATTTGGGAAAAAATTTTTAAAAAGGTTTTAAAGCCAAATTTTTTTTTTTAAATATTATTTTAAGATGGGAAGCCCCTTGCGAGATAATTCTTTTTTGTTTTAAATTTTTGGTTAGAACGTCAAAAATGGTTTAGATTTAGTTTCAAGAAAAAGGGGTCTTTAAAAAGGTGTCTTAAAAATTTTTTCGATTCCCCTTAAATTTTAAAGGGCCTTCGGTTCACTTTGGGGTTTTGTTGGGTTTAAAAATTTAAATTTATTATTAAATATATATTTGTTAAATTGTTTTTTATGTTTTTTAATTTTTTTTTCCCCTTTTCTCGAATTTCGGGGTTTTTTGGTCACATTTTTTTTTTTATTTTTATGTTTTACTCCTTTTTTTCCCCATTTTTTTAATGAAAAAAATTTTTTTTAAAATGTTCCCCCATGTTATCTTTTTATTTTTAGAAAAAAAATTTTTTTGGGAATGATTTTCAATTTTCTAGTTACTTTATTTAAATTTTCCCCAAACCCCCATGCCCTTTTTTATCCTTTTGGTTCAAAAACCAAGGAATGTTAAAATGGGGGGGTTACATTTTTTGGGGCCCCTTTTTTTGGTTTTTAAAATTTTCTTCAAACATCTTTTTTTTGATTTAATTTTTTACCTTCACATGTTTGATAAAAAAAAAAAAAACGATTTTAAAATAAATAGAGTTGGGGGGTTTTGGTACAGTCAGTAAAAAACCTGGAGTTAAAATGGACACTTTATCTAAAAGTTGATGTAAAAATTGATGTATTATTTGGGTTCGGGTGGTACATCTCATATAGCACCTGCCACCAGTGGCCCCACTGGCCACCGTTTGAGAACCCCACTATTAATTGAAACCATTGTTGAGGCGTGAGCCAGGGCGGGTAGTAATACTCCCCCCTTTTTTCTCTAAAAAACCCCGCCAAATATTTGACAACATTTTTAAAATATGATTTAAATTTAAACTAATTTGGGGGTAGGGGTGGAAATGAAACAACTTTGCATGGATGGGAGAGTGGTTAAAAAAACCCTACCCAAAATTTCGAACACATACTTGCCTATATTTCATCCCCCACAAATGGGTGATTTAAAATCCTCACCTAGTTTAATCTGCCCGGGCAAATAATTAAATTTGACATAGTTTTTAACAAACGGTAATTAGTCCCATACCTGACTATTTAGACCCTTTTGGTGTTGCGATAAAAAAAAAATTTTATTTAGCCTTTTTTCAGAAGTAAGTTTTTCATCTCAAAACCCCCGCAAATGTTGGTGCATTCAACCCTTTAAATAAATAAGTGGGTTTGTCAGGGGCATGAAGTATCTGTGTGGTGGAGAAGGGAAGAACCTTTTTTGACTGTTTAACAGCCGAAAAAAAAACCTTAAAAACACAAACAAAAAAAAACCCCCAAAAAGTGTTTTTATTCCCCCAGCAGAAGTGGGGATCTCTTACTCACTACTAAATAACCCCAAGAAACTCCATGTCAATGAAAAAAGCGTGCCATACAGAGACACAAAGAGAAAGAGACTTGAATTCTGTCAACTGTGAAACTCCCCCAAAAGTTGTTTGAGAGGGACTCGCACTACATCCAGAATGTTTGCATACTTTATTTCCCCTCATTCCAACCCTTTCATGACTCAACCTCAAGTTTACAAACATAGCACAGCCAATTAACTTCTAGCTCAGCTGCTTGTCAAGATGATTTTAACACTTTACATTGGGTTTGGGCCCCGTAAATAGCTGGAAAGGATACTACAGACCACCAAAAACTGTTTCCTCTAGATAAAAATGACAGAGTTACCCGCAATTTAATTCTCCTAGTATAAAAATCTCTCACAAAAATTTTTTTCTGAACATTTAAAGTGGGAGCTACATGTTTTCAATTAACCCAAACAAAAAGGATTAAATTTTATTTAAATTTTATCTTCCCTTTCCAGTTCTTGAGGGAAAGCTCCGTGGTATCTCTTTTTTTTGTAGCCATTTATTGGTCAAATTCCCTTCTTTCCGTTTTTTAACTCATCTTTAAGTTCTTCTATTTTCGCATGTATAAAAATTTAAAAGCATGGGTTTTTTAAAACAGTTCGATCACCCTTGTTCGCAGAATGCAAACTATCTGACTTTCCCCTAACGATCATTTATGGGATGTAAAAAGATCACCCCGGTGACGAAAGCAGCGGGCTGTTCAGCTGAGACCCATCACGTGAAAAATTTAGATCCAAAAAGTAACCCCAAGTGTGACGTAGATTGGGACAGTAGGGAAAAATTTTTTACTTATTTGTATAGATTATTTTTTAATAAATTTTTTCTATAATACAAATTTAGTGTTAAGTTAATTTGAGCAATTATTTTAAAAAATTTTTCCTCCCCAAAATTTCGACAGAAATTTAAATTAGAATAGTAAAACTTGCCCCCTGTTGATAGTTTTGAAATGGGGGGGGTGGTATGACGTTTTTTTTTAGTGATGTATCAGGGTTTTTAATGATGTGAAGATGTAAGGCTGGAGAGAACTTGGAGCTTTTCCACTAATATAATACGGTTAGAAATACGGACCAAAGGGCTACACGAGATTCGAGTCTTGTTTCCCCCCGTAGTAACGTTCAGGGGGAGAAAGAAGTTTTCCCCCTTTCGGAAAAAATAAAAAAAAAACTTACGTTCCAGCCAAGAAGTTCTGAGAGCAAGTTGTTTTGCAAAATCCATTTTGTTTTCGGTCTTTTCATCAGACTTTCATTCCTCTTGTTGGTGTCTTTTTTTTTAGGGTTTTTCCGACCTTGGA
>JBCFYV010001418.1:0-95051 GCA_039000515.1 Timema cristinae | reverse complement strand
TTGAGGGGAGTTGAGTGTGCGTGTTTCATGAAGTCGAGATCCAGCCCAGTCAAAGGGACCAGTCAGGTGAGCCAGATTCGTCCATGTTTGCATTATGTCTGTGACAACGTCACACTGGGTACATTTGTAAGGAATTTGGTATGACCATCAAATTAAAGACAATGTACAGCTTAATCGACCCATCCCAACCAGCTCCGTCGTTGCATCATGAAGTTATGGAACATTTACAAAAATAAAATAATAAAATGTACTTTTTAAAGTACTACCACAGCTTAGCTTTTGGAGAGCACGAAATAAACATACCTGTACAAAAATACATTAGCACTAATAAAACTTTGGCATCAAAAAAGTTCAAAATTCTAAAGTGGTACAACATCATTAACCTGGAGTCACCACTTTGATATGGTCATTACTCCAACGGGTCCGGGTACAAAACTTTTTATTTTTTGTACAAAATGGTACTAAAAGTACAAAACTTTGGCATAAAAAGAGTTCAAATTGAAAAGTGGTACTACAGGTTAATGGACGTGTCAATCCCCTTGAGGAGCAGCTTAGCGGTTGGTTGATACCTTTAGCTATCCTGGTCATGGCACCAACTACACTTACTTTCCTGGGTAGATCCGAGAGTTTTCTTTAACAAATTCAGGAGGAATACATGTTACAAGTACCAAAAAAAAAAAATTAAGTCTATCCTGAAAAGGACCAAGCCACCATTTAAGTTTTTGTTGTAGTCAGTCGTATTCCCAAAAAGGTATCCGAACACACGCTTACACTCAAGTGAAAAAAAATTATTATATTTTTGGCAAATGTAGTAAAAACCAAAAAATAAAACATCAAATAAAGTCCTTTTTCCAGTTTTTACTTCGGTCTGCACCTTCTTAACAGGCAATAATAGTTTATAATATGTGTAGATCACCTTGGATGGCGATGGACTCAAAAACAGCATATCCTCTCACCTCCATCACTTAAAAACCCAATGTCCTCTCCGGAATCCTCCCGCCTAGGCCCTTTTTCTGACCGTCTTCCCCAAATTACCCAAAAGTTGCCCAAAAGGGCGGTAATATACTCGTAAAAAAAATCCTAACTCCTAAACTAGCCTTTTAATACCAAGTACAACATTAGGGAAAACGCTTAAAATTAACAATAACAAACTTATGATTACTAAAACAATTACAAAACAATTATAGCCTTCCTCCACGACAAAAAGTACTCGCCAGAATATAATAATAAATTAAAAAACATTCATCTTCCTTCTCATTCTACCATCGCATGGCAGACATGTCCACTTAGCAACACGCTCGTGTGGCGGGATTTCGAACTACTTATCTTATCAAGATGGATCCCCGAGAGGAAATGTATAATAAATAAAGAATTAAACGATATAAATTGGACTGTATAAATATTAGATAAGTAATAAAATAATGCACAGTTTAGTGTAATTATAAATCCAAGATTTTTTTTTTTTTTTTTTCAAAAATGTAAGCTACCAGGGAACCACCTTAAATAGTTAATATCCCAGGGTAACAGCAACTAAAACGAACTTGCTGCCAAGGAGGCCATTACTAACACCCCACAAAATGCATATAAAAAAAAAGAAGATACAAAAAAAAACCAATTAATAATATTATTTTTTAAAGATGGTAAGAATACTAATAGTAATAATAAAACTAGGGGATTATTAAAAATATCACAGGGGTGAGGCCAGCGGATTGTGTAAAAAAAAGATATTGCTCTAAACTGCCCAAATATAAGGCCATATAAATAGTCAGTTTGCGCTTTTATTAATGTAGGACAATCCCTAAAATTCTCGCATGATATAATTTTTTGAAGTGGGTTTGTGCCCATTTCTCCATACGGATATATCTTAAGTTCACACTCTATCGAAGAGATAGAAGTATTTTTCACCGTTATTAATTAAATAGGTGAATCGTCATTCTGAAATGTGTTGGTGAGATAAATTCTTTCACTTTAATAAGGGGGGCCTCTACGCCCGGGCACAACATATTTAAAAATTATGAAGATATGATTTCTTAGTTAAATTGTCTGGTTTGGAAATACATCAAATATAAAAGTCTTTTTGAGAAAATCTAAATGTAGTGGGTGGGGTTTGAGGGGGGTTTTATCTTCTCGCGTCTACAACTCATCCTAAAAATGAAGTGGTAGGGATTTCTTTGCTAAAATCATTTAGGATGGACACACTTTCAATATAAAAGTGGAGTCTAAGAAAATTTGACTTTTAGAGGGCTTTGTCCCCCAGGTGCAATTACTAAAAAAAAAAAAAAAAAATGATGGAAATGGGATTTATTTGATAAAATTGTTTGGGATGAACACACTTCCAAAGGATAATTGTTTTATGGAATAATTATAATTTGGGGGTTTAATACCCCCCAGTCACAACTTTTCAGCTAAAAATTGATTGATATTTAATGTATTTGCTAGCATTCTAATGGTTGGACACACCTTAGATATAAGAGTTATTTGAATTTATTACGATGGTAAACACTGACACTCTGGCGGTGAGGCCCTTGAAACTTCACCAGAAAATATCTACTATTTAAAGCCATTTTATATCTTCACTGAAACTAAATAAAGCACCTAATAAGCAAAGAAAAAATGTTAAATTGAATTATTATTGAATAAAAGAGCCAAGTTTTATGTACTATCTTTGGAGTATAAGAAGAAGGGGGAGCTGAATTGTATCCATTCGAATGGTACCCATTCAGACATTTCTTAAACAAGCACCACAAATAAAAAGTCTGATTTGTATCCATTACCATATAACCCGCAAAATCCTGAATGGGTACCATTCGAATGGTAGCCATTCAGACAGTTTAAAAATAAACAACTTAAACAAAAATCCTGATTTGTATCCACTGTAATTATTTGCATTGTATCCACAAAATCCTGAATTGTATCCATTCTGAATGGTAGCCATTCAGACATGTTCTTAAATACGCATTACAAATAAAAAGTCTGATTTGTATCAATTTTCATAATGTCCACAAAATCCTGAATTGTATCCATTCTGAATGGTAGCCATTCAGACATTTTTTTTAACGAGCACCACAAATAAAAAATCTTAATTGTATCCACTAGAAATATTTGCATTATACCCACAGAATCCTGAATTGTATCCATTTAATTGCGGTACCACTTGTCTGATAGATGGAAGCAGAAGAAACTTGCCTTAACTCATTTCATGATCACTAGAGAGCAGCACTTATTCTTAACTCATTTTGTGTTTACTAGAGATAAAGAGCAGCACAATCACTATTTTAATATATATAAAAAAAGAGAAATACTTATTGATGTTTCTTTTAAAAGAATAATAAAAGGGTACTTTACAAATAATTGTAGTTTCTTTATTAAAATTGACTGGCTTCCTTAAACAACAACATTTCAAACTACTAATTTATGCTCTAAGAAATGAAGACGTAGGGTTATATTATTTTAACAATCTGTGTTTAAAGGTGGGAAATTGAACATTTAATTTAATGTTGGGTGCCAACAAATATTATGTTCCTGGCTGTGAAGATAATACATCTCGTTATCGGTTTCTCGTATATGCACTGAAAGTAATTTTATTGTTTCTTGTCGAATGGATGAGTACAAGAGGCTGAAGATTATTTGGCTAATTTACGTTTACATATCAGGTAAGATTTCCTAGTAAGTTTCTAAGTTTTAAGATTTACATTATCGGTACCGACATTAACTCGGGGGAGGGGGGCTATACACATTAATCCTATAAGAAAAATATGTAGCCATTAATATACTATTTTTGGTTAAGTTTATGAATAATTAATCAAAATTTTTGTGTTGCAATTGATAACTTTTCTCTAAATGTATTAATCTATCTAAAATTGTATTGTAATTTAATTTTCATAGACTTGTTAGTTGGTTGATTAGTTTATTTATAAACAATTAAAAAGGTTATATTTATCAAATAAATTTATCAGATTCACTTCACTGGGCCTATTTGTTATGTTTGTTCACAATGAACACCTTAAATGTTTTGTAGTTAATGATTATATTTGTGTTATTGTTTGGTACAGTTCAACCTTCATCTAAAATTTTAGTTTAATTTATTCATACTAAGTACCTTATTTGTTATTTCCCATTAAAATATTTGATTTAATGATGCATTGCTTGTTAGATAAAGTATTAAAACTAATCTGGATTATATTTAATGATATTAACTTAATAAAGGCCTTGTAGTGTAAATTAAGAGAAAGGGAGGAAGCTGCGTAATTTTAAAACGACCTCCCACTTACCTCCCATTCAAATATCTAGGAACGCCAGTTATTAGGAATGAGTACTTTTAATTTAAATATATTTAGATACACTTTTTATCTTTCTTATTAACCTCATATTCTCAAATATTGCCAAAATTTGAGCATAAACCAATTCAGATGTATTTTTATCTTTTGTAGAATAAAGTATATTTGTAACTGCTAACAACAAATATTAAACAAGTTCTAAACACATGTGGACAGAAAATGTCATGACTACTGGCTTCAAATTGGATTGCTGGAATACTTTTTTGACCACACGGCTACTAAATCTTGAGATGATCCAAATTTGAACAGGCACTATAACCTGTCCAATACTATTGAGTATGTAACGTGACAAAAAATATGAATAAGTGGATTATTTACTCTTCATGAAGGCCAAAAATTAAGAAGAGAAAATTTAAAGTTCTTTATTTTGTAAATAGATTAAATTAATATTAAAAAATAGACAGAAATATACCTAATGAGCATAAATAAACACCTCAGTATTTGTGTGACATAAACAAAAAAAAGTTCTTGAGAAGGCAACCTGCTAATATTTATTTAATTTAGTATAGTCATAAATTCCAGAAAAAGTAGATAAATGTAAACAATCATATGAGCAAACCTGTAAACGAATTTTCAGATTGTAGAGTAACCTGATTATAATTTCAAAAACCAATATTTACAAACATTAAGTTATAATCAACAAAGGTAAGACACTTTACATTTAATACTACCAGAATGAGGTTTAGTATATTTACAATAATCTTTACAGGAAACTACAATCAAAAGAGGGGAAAATTCCTCAAAGATGTTAATATTACTACTCGACTCATCAAAATTTATAACTTGGGAACCCATCTGATTTATATAATCACATTTCAAAGGGATAGTTTCAAAGAAAAAAATAATTTAGATCTCAATTTAGCAAAAGGCTAGTTTAGGTTACAAAAGATAAAATCAAAAAGTAAAATAATTATTTTAGATGAAAAGTGGAGAAATGACTGTAGCAATTATTGCTCCAATTCAACAGAATGGGGCCAGTCAAGCATAAACACCACTTACCCAATATCACCGACCTGGCTAAGCACTTCGCGCAACAAACATCCGACCACATAAACCACACGCAAGCAACTGCCAACATTGAGTCTAGTGCCGCATCTCACCGCTAGAGACCACCACCACCACTACCATGATCAATCCACCCAACTTCAAAGAAATGAAAAGACGAGAAGGAGATGGTAACTGCCAGGCTTTGGCAGAATAATATAGAATGTTCTTCAGCAAGCGCGCTCCCTTACCCTGTGCCTCTCTTGTTCGATGAGTGTGCGCAAAATAAAAGACCATCCGTCGAGGAAGACGTCACTCTTGGACGTGGCTGGGACCATGTAGGACTAAGCGTCAGCGTAACGGACATATTAAGATAATGTAAGAATACATTCTTTTGCGGCTTAAATGTAAATTATTGGAACTAGTCAAAATGTTTTTAGATCTTTTTCTATCAAATTTAATTATAAATTACTTGCATAAACCTTCGTCTTGGATTTACTTTAAAATGAGAGTATCGTTAAGTCCGAAATTTTCTGTATTTATTGATATTAGGCATTATGCGCGAACTTTATACTTAACAAATTAACTTTATTTGTTTCTCTGCAGTATTTTGGGTGATATTAAAATAGGAGTGTTGTTAGATCAGAACTTTTCAATATTATCCATAATGCTTGAAAGTCATACATTTCAAAATTAACTTTATTTCGTCTCAATTGCAAATGTATTTTGCATTTTGGTTTGGCAAACATTAAGGTGGAGAAGTGTTAGAAATATGATGCCGAGATTTTCAGTTTTAGTAGAATGTAGTATTGTATATATCGACTTAACTTTATATTTTTTACTAGTTTCTCGATTGTAACTTTTATGATAGCGTTGTTAATATCTTTTGTGTCAAAATAGTAACGAAAACTTAAAAAAGGAGTAAAGTTAGGAAATATCCTTGATATTTATAATTGTACTATTATTCTGGTTTATGACATATGAGAAGGTTATTTTGAGTTCTGCAAGTAGGTTGTTAGCGTACATGTTAAATGGTAGTGACTTTAGGTATATTTGATGGAACTAAAACTTTTATTAACATGTTGCATTTTTGCAACAGGTACAAAAATGTGTTAGTTAGGAGAGATCATCTACTGTATTAAATATGATCATATTCAAGTCTATTAATGTTATACATCAATATTTATATGTACTTAATATTTTTAGGGTATATAATAATAAATAACGTAATGATTGGAAGGAAAAGAGTAAATTTTTATGGAACATCGTTTTTATTGGATAGTATTTATTTATGTTGATAATGCTTGGTCACTCACGACTATTATATATACAAAGAACTATTGAATGCTCTTCATATCATATGCTTGTTATTTAATAAAGTTTGGCATAAATGAAATCTAAAAGATTTTAAGACTTGAAATTATTATATAGCATAGTTACGCCATATTATCCCTATGTCTAAAAAAGCGCAATGTCCAAAACTCCTTGATTAGTCTTCGACCTTTTTATATATTAATATGTTATGCAACCGGTGAAGGTGGACCGTAGTTTCCCGTTACTCAAAAGAGTGAGCTGCGTGCACTGGGGACATGTTAAGTGTCCAGCACTTTATAACTCACAATTTTAGGATATTCAGTCTACGCGCTCCTCTTTATTTTATTTTATTTTTCTTTAACTGTAGGTTTTGTTTATATTTATGTATTGAATCCCTCTATGTTTAGAGCTTGGATTACATGACTGGAATCTAAATAGTAGAGTTTGAAGTTAACTTTAATTTTGAAACCAAAGGAATAAACAAAACAATAAGTTTACGTCAAATAAAAGTAGTCAAAGCTGCCATTAAAAAAAACTTATGTTTTTCAAGTCTAAGACACCCTTTCCAAAGTTTCGCCTAGTGTGTGTCTGCCAGTCCAAACATCATATTTCATAGCAAATCACTTCCAAACGGGTGACTTTGGGGCGAGCTAATCACAGTTTTTAACCCTTTTAATGTCACGAGCCAAACTGCTTGGCTCCGCCTAATTTTGCTATAAGTAACACAATCTGATCTGATGTGATCGGCTCTGACTATTACCGTGAAAGGTGCCCGAGCCGATAAGGTTGTCTCTCTAGATTTTCGCTGGTTCTCGATTTAACTGATCGATAGTGCAGTAGTGTATCACTGGAAAAAAAACATTTCCCTCTATTATTTTATATTGAGTTGGTAAAAAAGATCAACGGTAAATAATTGTTATTGTAACTTGGAGTTACTACATTTACAATGGTGGACGGCCACATATTCAAGGCGCTAAGTGCAATTCCGGTTTACATAAGAGCTGAATGGAAAAATATAAGTGTGTCTCAGATTCATACTGATGTAAATAATTTTCAAATGTATGGTATTAATTATTCTGAGTTTAGTAACAAATCTTACTTAGATACCTTATTATCATTAAGGCCTAAACATGTGGATTAAAATAAAAAATAAATAGGTAATTTCATAAATAAAGGTTTGGTGAATTTTCTTGCAAACCCTTATAAAAATGAGAAAATAGCTGTGTCATTCTTCGCACACAAAACCCAACAGGCCTCGGGCACTCTTTGCATGTGAATTCTAGAATAGGGGTGGCACTAAAACGCCTAAAACCAGAGGGATATCCATTCACTGCCCACTGCCAACACAACTATCCACTGTCGGTGCAATGAGGAGTGATAGTTCGTTCTTCTTACACACAACTCTCATGAATGTTTTAGGCCTATAGGCCGCAGGCCCTCCTCCATACCCCTAGCGCATCAAGCCTAATGCTTTTGGCTGCTAGTCCTGCTTGTCATCATCATGAGTGAGGAACTTCTAACCCTACGTTTTCATCCTTTTAATCTTCTACTTTTCTTAACCCTCTTTCAAGATCATAAGATCATAAGATGCGTTAGGTCTGAAAGCACCTTTCTGGTTGTCTCCTCTAAATCGCTTTTATCGCTGTCAACACTGTGTGCGTCCTCTTCTTCATTTTCTTTGTCGTCATCAGTTTCAATTTCAAGGTATTAAGGGTACATATGTCTTTCGAACCAATGAATCCTTTAATTCCCATTACATAAACACAATCCGTGTTTTAAACGATTAATACCTTGGTGTGAGTTTTGCCGATTAGTTTTCTTTCATAACAGTGACACAGCATTGCGTCTTTTTAACTTTTCATGAATACCAGCCCTTGACGGAGGATGTAGAGTAGGACCAAAGCTTTGTATCTTCTTTAAGAGTCGTTCTTGTTTGGGAGCACATTTTATTTTGAATATACTGTATCTGGTGTTACTGACATGCAAAAACATTGTCCATACAGGTAACAAAGAGATTGCTCGGTGCCAATGAATAAGTCTTTTTCAAGACCCACTATATCTCCTTAACTGGCTTAAAAGTCTCATATGCTGCATTATTAGACATTATCCCGATAGGTTTAACCTTTCCTTGTCTTGGGAAAGCCGTTGTAAAATCTGATCCAGTAAATGTGTGGAGGCCAGGTAAAGCAGTAGCCATACCATCACCAAGTTCTTCTGCAACATTTGTAATGTATATAAACCGTGTTTACTTCTTGATGATGAAACTTTGGTTCGGTTAATTGTCTGCAGATCATGACATTGTTTAGCGCACTATATTGATAGAATGTGTCTTCAGTACCAGTATATAGTAATCTATCACCCAGAGGACATACATATTTATCCCTTTCCCATTCATTGCAAATGAAAGCAAAGAGGGAGGACTTACTTAAATTAACTTTTCCTCAAGGACACTTGAGGTTTGTTCACAGTTTTATGTTCCGGTCCCATCACGTTTATGTCACCCGAGAATGATGTTCCACAACGATGGCCATGTTCAATATCCTTTATGCTTGGAGTCTCATACACAACGCAAACCAAGTGAACTTCTTTGTTGGATGTGCTGCAAATGTTTTCCAGTAGTTTTTATGCAACACCTGCATATTTTTGGGGAAATGTCAAGCAATGTACGATAAACGTTGCATCATATATGGCAGCATAAACTTCCGGAGGATTCTCTTTACTTGATGTTTGATACTCTTTTAATTCGTGCATCAGTCTGACCTTATCCATTTTATTCATCAACCCTCCAATTTGACCCAAAGACGGGGGTACTCGTGTGAGTACAAGTTCAATCCCTATTTCAACGTCCTATTTATGAACTGCTTCAAGGTACAGCTGTCTCCCGAAGAGATATCGTGTGCTCTTCATGACCTCTAATGTTTGATATTTGGCAGGGTTTTGGGCTGAAATGCTAGCACAGTTTTCAACAATGTCCCTGGTTGTCAGCTTTTCAACACTTTTTAGATCCACAGCACACATACCTTTTAATTTTTCAAAATCAGCTTATCTTTCTGCCTCTAAGCTAATAATCTTAAACTCCTATAAGGTTTTAGAAAAACATTGATTATAATGCTTTAGAATAGTCTAAGCTCTAGTGATTCAAAAAAACCAAATCATTATAATTATATATTTGTTGTTTTGATTTTTCTTGTTTTTAGTGGCATCGAGTGGTACGTATGTAATGGTAAAAACACCCATTTTTGAAGTTGAACATTGAAAATGGTAACAAATTACAAGTTATATAAAACTTTAACAGAGTAAGCTTTTGTTTCATTAAATTATCTTTAAAAAACTCTCTAGGATTAACAAGTGAGACGGACACATATATACATACAAAAACTTAGTGGTATAGATTTTGATTTTGCAACAGTTTTGATCATATGTCATCAACCAATAACTAGTTAATATAATATTCACCATCAAGATGACCCTCGTTAAACTTCCTAGTGTAAAATTAGCTCTTTCAACATTTATTTATTTATTTCCCTACATTCATTATTGTATTGGAAAACAAAGGATGTTTCTTGGAATGAGCTGAGTAAGGGGGTTCAATAGAAGGAAACAAACATTTTTTGCTATCATCTGTAAGATATTACTGGAGGAATCAACAAGATAAATTGGCAGAGTAAATGAAACTTTGTGGCTTATATATGTAGGCTTACTACCCTGCCCTCACCCATTCTTTTAACACACCTACTTACTGAAAATATTATTTTGTAACTATTAAAATTTCGAAATCATGCACAAAATTTTAACACCATTGGTAGCTAATTCAAGGTTGTGACTCGCTTCAGTGTAAGTTTGGTATAACGCACTACTAAGATGGTAGACTAAAACACCGATAAAGTGGAGATCGAGGTTCTAATATCGGTGTAGGTGTATTCAAGTGTTTTTTTTCACCACAAATGCTGGCACACATTGGATAAATGTAACCAACATAATACCCGAAACTATTAGCGTAATTAATATATAGAGTAAACATCTAATCCAAAGAGTCATAAGACCGAGTGCTAAAATAAAATTAATCCAACTTGTTTTTAATCATTCTACTTTGATCCTTATTTATTTCGAAAAGATACTTGTTTATTCCAAATTGTTATATCATTTTTATTCTTACTGGATCTCCCTTATTTACTCAGACTCCTTCTTCCTTCATAATTTCCATTCATTTATTCTTATTTATACTAAATTTTTGTCTTTGTTTATTCCCACTGGTTCTTCAAAATGTTCTTCCTTATTATTCCCATTCATTTCTCCTTTTGTATCCAGAACTTTTTGTCTTTATTTATCTTCGTTGCGTTGGTTCTTGATTAATTTCGTGTAGTTCCTTATTCATACCGACTCATTCCTTATTGTTTCTTGTGTGATCCTGGTTTGTCTTTCCTTCCATCTGGTTTTCATTCAATTTCTATTAAATCCTACTTCATGCCGACTTTTCCTAGTTAATTTAATCTTCTTCTTTATTTACTATAAATAGTTACATATATATTATGACACATTCATACTTTATTCCAACATAATCATTGTTTATTCTGAACATTTCCTTAATTATTTTGAAACATTCTGGCATAGTTTTTCCGACAAGTTCTTAAATATCTATTGTGACTCTTTTCTAATTTATTTCGACTTGTTGCTAGCTTGTTGTGACTCGTTCCTAATTTATTTCGACTTGTTGCTAGTTTGTTGTGACTCGTTCCTAATTTATTTTGACTTGTTTCTAGCTTGTTGTGACTCGTTCCTAATTTATTTCGACTTGTTGCTAGCTTGTTGTGACTCGTTTCTAATTTATTTCGACTTGTTGCTAGTTTGATTTGACTCGTACCTCATTTATTTTGACTTGTTTCTAGCTTGTTGTGACTCGTTCCTAATTTATTTTGACTTGTTTCTAGCTTGTTGTGACTCGTTCCAAATTTATTTCGACTTGTTGCTAGCTTGTTGTGACTCGTTTCTAATTTATTTCGACTTGTTGCTAGTTTGAATTGACTCGTACCTAATTTATTTTGACTTGTTTCTAGCTAGTTGTGACTCGTTTCTAATTTATTTCGACTTGTTGCTAGTTTGAATTGACTCGTACCTAATTTATTTTGAATTGTTCCTAGCTTGTTTTGACTCTTTCCCAATTTATTTAAATTCGTTAATAACTTATTTCCACTCGATCCCTAGCCATTTGTAACTGTTCCTTTCTCTAGCCAACCTTTTATTTATTATTTATTCTGATTTGTTGCTAATTTATTCTTACACATTTCATAATCATTTTAAAGACTTTTTTATTTTATTTTACAAAGTATCCCTTATTTAATCCTATCGTTCTTTTTTTATAATTTTATCATAGATTCCAATATGTTCTGGATTTATGTAAAGTATTTTATTACTTATTTTTACTCATTCATTATTTATTCCTACTCGTTACACTTTGTATGACCTTACACTCGCCTTATTTATTCAGACATATATCTTATGTATTCTGACATGTTTTTTTATTATTTATGCCAACTCATAACTCCTTATTTTTATAATTTATTCCATTTCACTTTAATCCGTTCCTTTTTAATCTCAATGGTTTTTTCAACACCTTCTTTCTTATTTATAAAATGAAAACTGGTTTCTTACCGATTCGGAATTGGACATCATTATTTTTTCATCTTGTTCCTTATTTATGACAAATATTTCCTAATTTATTCTGATTCACTACTCTGAACTATTCAGACTTGACCTTTATTTATTTCGACTAAAAGAAAAACTCATTTAGTAGAAAGTACAAGTGATGGGATTAAATCTCGACATTGTTACCAAAGATCTGGTCGTTCAAGAAAATTAAGTCTCTCTAAAATTAGAATATTTTTACAATAGTTATGAAATAAGTCATCTTATGCAAGGCAATAAAGATTTCATGTCTTTAAAAAAAAGGTGATTAATATCGTGAACCTTTGCAAAAAAAAAAAAAAAGATTAATATTATGAAATATAAACAAAATATATATTTTTTATAAAAATAAATATTCCGCAGAAATTATAGGGTTTCAAAATGTGCAGATCTTCGACCTAAAAATTATAGTCCAGTTGGAGGAAGTAGTACACATTCTGTTTGTCTCTGTACAATACATCAAACTGTAACATTAAAAAACTAGTGGAGCACTTTTAAAAAACATAGTATTAGATGACGACAAATCACGTCTAGCTAAAATTATGTGAGTTGTGCCGAAATGTTACCTCAATGAGTATAATTCTTGCCCTGAACAGAATAAATAAATGAGAAGTGAAAAAATGGAAGAACAATTGATTTAGGATATTGCATATAAATAATGGGTATCTGTTGTCAACTGGGGTTTAGAGACATTTAAGAAACATATGACGATCAAATCATGACACTACTTTAATGATCTTATTGGAGCCAATCAAAACCAGCATCAATTCATTTCTTTTAATTTACAAATTAAGAACATTGTAATCAGTATAAGTTACTTAAGAAACGTTTCCTTGAGACAAAACCTATTCCTGGCACACAAATCTACATTGTTTTGTGCCTGTATCAAAAAACTGTTTGAAGGAGCAATACTAGCATTGCTCACTCCCGACAGACCTGTATCGTCTATTGTTCCCACCAAGACCAGAACATCTTCCTGTTTCTGTCAAATAAATGTTAATCAAAGTGGAACCAATACCACCCTGCCCAACGGGTAAATAGAATTTGCAATTAATGCTTTGAAATTATTAGTATTCAAATTTATTATTACACAGGAATATAACGAGTTATTGTTTTAGTATATATAATGTTTTTAATCTATATCTTGTTGTAGGATGGATGGGTGGATATAAATATTATATATATATATATATATATATATATATATATATATACATATATGTATTAAATCGTAGCATGTTAAATACCATGTAAAAGAAAAAAATATAAATTTTTGTGGGTTTTTATACAAAATTCTTTATTTGTAACTAAAATCTAGGCCATTGGGCACAAATTCATACTGGTGAGTTTGTGATAGAAGCTTTGTCAAGGTGTTTTTTGGTTACCACAATTTTATTTAAAATAAATTTGAATGTGATCCCATCGAGATCCCAAAATGAATTTAGGCATGCACACCATTAAGAAATTTGTGAACAAGTGTATTTGCTTCAATATTTTAAGATATAATTTTTTCGAAAAATTGAAATTAAAATTCTATCATGGTGACCCTGAACTTTTAAAAAACCTTTATGTGGTCATGTAATATATAATTTTAAGCCCAAAGGAAAACCTTCAAATTGGTTTCCATCCCATACCCAAATTATTTCCAAATGAAGAAGATTGATTAAACATGATGGTCGATAACCCTTAAAAATGCAATTTTTCTTTAAACTAGGAAAATTTTCAACACAGAAACTAATTAAGGTGATTCGTTCAACAAGCTTCTCCTAGAATGAATAGGCTATAACATTTTGACAGGGAATTTTTAACATGGTTGAAGGGGGGTGTTGTGTTGTGAAGAGGGGGATGGGCAGTTGGAGTGGGAAATTAAGCTGGGATTGCCAGCTCTTTGTTCACAACAGTGTTGTCATAGCACTACCTCTTTTTTCCGCTAATTTAGAACATGAATGGTTACTGCATGACTCACCCGGGAGTTGTGGTCTTGAGTTTGAATCCCGGCTACTAAGATTAAAAGAATATTAATAATTTAAAATATTTAACTTAATACACACGTTGAAAAGTATTTATTGTACTGAATACTATTAGGCCTATATTTACAAAATGTGTTCTTAGAAAAAAATGTATTACTAGGCAATTTAATTAAATAATTTGAGTGGTGAAAGCTTTAAGTTATTTTATTATTCTCTTAGCACCGAGTCATACTAACCGTTCGCGGTATACTCACTAGTACTAATTACGCTAATTAGTTAGGGATTAAGAAAGCTGAATTTAGAGGAAGTTCACTCGCATTTGCGTAAAGAGAGTGTGGGAAACAATTTATAATAAAACTACCCTCTGTATACCCGACAGAGATCAAACCCCGAACTCGCTGTCTTTAACGCTCTAGTCTACGACGAGAATGACGCATTAGATGTCATACTAGCACCGGAGCAGGTTTTAGAGTTATTTAAAAGTAATACTTTTCGTTGTTATTATAATAATAGTTAACAGAGCTCATGATGGGCACCTTACAAACCGGCCGGAAAGCTGTAAAAATGTTGGAATGCCACGTAGGTCAAATGACCTACAAGATTAGGACCAACTGGTCGACAAGCTTATGCATAAGAAGGCAACGTGATCGATAGCTTACTGGTTGACCAAATAAATACAAATATTTCAAAGCTTGAGTGTGTCATGTGATCGACACGTTTAGGACCATGTGATAACATATACAACTGTTTGACATGAGAGGACCTGTTGGTATACAAAAGTCGAGATGGATTCAATGAAACAATTGACCAACAAGTCAATACATTTGCAAACAACGTGTTCGACAACAAAATCTTGAACGGAAAATAACAAGTAGTCTATGAAATATTATTTTTTAACCAAATTTATAGCTCTAATAAATACCCACATTTGTGGTCACAAGGTCCAATGCGTCATTCGCATTCCTTGTTCTGCGTATAGCTCAAACGGGGAGTGAAAAGCTAAGGAAAAAAAATGCCATTTTTTTTAGCACCGCGTCTTACTACCCGTTCGGTTATACACTAATTTTGTGGATTAAAATCATCATTAGTAAGGTATCAATTTTCTAAGTTGGTCTTTTTGTGTTAACCAGGTGTCGGTCAATCACTTTGTCCGTATATGCATGAGTTTAACCAGTTGGTACAAGTCATGATTTACTTGTGTAGCCAGGCCCCGCGACATCAAGCAATAGTAGATTGTGAACCAGTGGTAACAAGGCCCCGGGATATAAAACAATAGAATATCATGAACCAGTGGTAACAAGGCCCCGGGACATCAAATAATGGAATATTATGAACCACTAGTAGCAAGGGCCCGGAATATAAAACAATAGAATATTATGAACCATTTGTAACAAGGCTCCGGGACATCAAACAATGGAGTATTATAAACCACTAGTAGCAAGGGCCCGGAATATAAAACAATAGAATATTATGAACCATTTGTAACAAGGCTCCGGGACATCAAACAATGGAGTATTATAAACCACTAGTAGCAAGGCCCGGAATATAAAACAATAGAATATTATGAACCATTTGTAACAAGGCTCCGGGACATCAAACAATGGAATATTAAAACCACTGGTAACCAGGCCCCGGAACAACAAACAACAGTGGGTTCCGAGTTGAAGCTGTAATTTAAACTAAGATTCTTAGTGGATAAGTTAAATTTAAGATTTAGACTGATAGCAAGATCATTATTTGACAACTAGAAATGGGTTCACTAATTCATACGTCAAATCATGTGATCTAGAGCTGTACCTTTGATAAAGGCTTATACTCTAATATTTACATAAGTTATAGTCTGCACTGACTAAACTGACTACACTTTTATATAGTCAGTGCGCGTGGATATAAGATCATCAGCGAGGGACGAATCCTGGATAACTGTGCTAGAACATTGACGCGCTAAGATCCCTAGTTCAATTATATTCTGTCTGAAGGGATTTTTTTATTGCCACATAACCTTCTAACTGCCAGAGGATAGAACAAATTCTAAATATTAAACAACTCTAGAAGATATCTGGGGAAGTTTTTTTGGGAACTACTGTAAACTAGGAGAAATTCTAAATGCTAAACACCTTGGGAGCTATCTGAAGTTCTTTCTTTGCAACATAACACCGCAACTGCAGAAGGATAGGAGAAATTCAAATACTAAACACCTCTAGAATCCACTGAAGGTGTGTTTTTTTGCGATATAACTCCATAGCTGCCGAAGGATAAGAAATATTCTGAATATTAAACACCTCTAGAAACTATCAGAAGTGGTTTATGTTTTGCGAAATAACACCATAGCTTCAAAGGTGGATTTTATTCAAAATAAACACTTCTAGAACTATCGAAGTGGTTTTTGATAAGCCTAATTAAGAAGTAGGATAATTCTAAATACTAAACACCTCTAGTAGCTCTATCCAAAGTGCTTTTTATGGTTGCACGGCTCCCTAATTTGTGCTTGTATCTTAATTTTTTATATTGTTTGAATCATAAATAAAGTCATGTATAGTTTGTTCATAAAATTTTGTGGAGGGTTTGAACCCCCCCTCCCTCTCCCCTCATATGCGGTCTTATACTTACCTGAAAACATTGTAGATCAAATATTTCATTGTTTTAAAGTTTATAACGATTCGTGTTCGATTTCGCCTTTTTGTTTCGTTTTCTTGGTTTTGAGGCACATTTCATTTTTAGGGTTAAACTTAGCCATGTTCAATAAACACGACAAATTATGATTTTTTTTTTTAGAAAATATATAAAGAAATGCAGTATTCATGTGACATTTGATATATTTTCAAAGCTTTTAAAATCTTTTTAATGTTAAATTTATAACAAGAAATAAAAGGGAAACTCATTTTTATATATTCATGAAGTTAATTGTGATATACAGATAAACTATAGGTCTAAAATCAATACGCGTTTTGATGTACCAAGAGATGAGTTCCTTTTGACACTTTGAGTTGAAGAATAAAACTTAACACAGTACAATATTATACAAGTGCCAAATTACTAGAAGAAGGAAAAAGAGACAAAATAAATGTCACAACTCGTCACTCAAGTATTTACTTATATAATATAATATATATATATATATATATATATATATATTATATATAGCACTAAAAGGTGAGTCATTAGTTGGAGACCGGGGTAGCCCGATCCTTCCTTGGTCGGCAAGTTTGTGTTATCAGTAGGTACAGTCAAACCAATAAGTTTCAGGAAATGGCCATAACAAATTTACGTTTACATTGATAAACGTGGCGTAAATAATAAATAAATTTAGTGGAGTTAGACTAATAAGTCAAACAAATTTGAAATAATGACATTATGTACTACAAAATGATATAAAATCAAAGTATCGGGGTATAAAACGAAAAGTACTTGTATAAGATCATAAATTATGTAATTGTACAACTATTAAATATCTTATAGATTAAAAACTAATTTGATTTAAAATATTGTAAGTACTTCATTACATACACTCCATATGCATGTCTGGCTAGAATATATTTAATCCCCATACATTAACTACTTTACCTTAAAATTAGTACGCAAGTTGGATAAAATAGTAAGTTTGAATACTTATGACTCGATAACTGTAATGAATTGAAATAAATCAATGACTATTTAGAGTTTATATTTATACACTTATTAAAATAATGCAATAAAATTTTAATGATCAAATGTCGTTAAGAGAAAATTATGAAATTATCTATATT
The DNA here is from genome assembly GCA_039000515.1 of Timema cristinae. Taxonomy (NCBI): domain Eukaryota; kingdom Metazoa; phylum Arthropoda; class Insecta; order Phasmatodea; family Timematidae; genus Timema; species Timema cristinae. The sequence goes on along the minus strand of JBCFYV010001418.1, from coordinate 77,018 downwards.
TGGAGGAATAACAACTATGGAAAATTTCATTAGAATCTTAAAAGACTACTGGTATTTTCATTTTATCAATTGTCATGGAATAGCCCTTTAGTTTAAAAAATACAAATATAAAACTAAAATAACTATACTAAAGTTAAAGAAAAGAATAATTTAATTTTAAATTTCAATGATAACATTTATTTTCAAGTCAAGAAAACCAAAAGGAAAATACCGTAAGCAGAAGATTAAGTCTAAACACCATACTTTATACCAACTCTCTTCTAAAAGGGTGAATTTGGAGCGAACTAATAAAACTTTTTTAAAATACTGGGTATTTATGTCTACCTTACCAAATTATAGCCAAGCTGGCTATCCACTCACTCTGCACTGCCACCTGAATTATTAATGTCAACACACAGGAGAGTGATAGTCTGTTATTCTTGTGTACAACGCCAATAAATGTTATAGGCCCGTAGGCCGCAGGCCCTCCTCCATACCCCTAGCGCATCAAGCCTACTGCTTTTAGCTGCTAGTCCTGCTTGTCTTCATCTTGAATAAGGGACTCTAACCTTTACTCATAATTTAAAGGTCAAATTCTCTCATCCCCTAAAACAATGTCCCTTTCATCCATAACCATTATTAGGTCTTACTTCATTCTATCATTTAAACTATTCTCTTTTATCATGATATGATTTAAAATCGCCATCTTTTCTTCTTTATACTTAAATAATTTAAATTTCATCCACTTTATCAGTTCTTCACCATTCAATGGCAATCTCTTTCTCACTTTATTTCTCATTCAGTAGTCAAATTCTTTTATTCTTCTGTTTCTCCATCTGCTGTATCACACCATTTCAAAGTCTTTTTCTTTATCTCTTCTTTTCCAAATCCTTGTAGGTGTCTTCGAAAACGCTTTAAAAATATCAAGTGAGTTCACCATACTTTTCCTTCTCCACACCAGACCACGATAACGTATTTCCCTCACTAACACGATCCATAGCACTTCGTTATTCTCACTTTAATACATGATGTGGCAAACGGTTCTGCAACAACTTTGTCCACAATTTTGTTCCTAACACAGATTAAACCCAGATAATTTTCCAGAAAATTTCCATGGCCACTTCTAAAGTGTGTAGCGTAATGATCGCTAGTCATTTCATACTTTTATACTCTCGTTTAAAAAGATGAGAAATACTCAAAAGATTATTTTCCTTTGAGGTTACTCAGGCTCTCATATTATCATTGTTTTAAAACTTCTCATTAGCACCTATCAATTAATCAGATCTTCTTAAAATTCCCTTCTGAATGCAAATGTAAACCGGGATGACACCTATCAGTACCACAACAGCATCATGTAATACTGTCCTGTAGGCCTATGCTTATGTCACGATAATAGGTGCCTTTCTCTGCACACTTATGCATTAATTATGGCATTGATCTAGGAAATGTAGAATAAATGTACGAGCATTTTTGTAGGGGAAGCGATGGCAACGATTTTGAAAAAACGAACCTCAATACACTCAGCGGGATTAAAAACTTTGAATTTCTTATCACCAGCAAAGAAGACTTATGTTCTTGACCATATTCTCACTGGAGCGGGTAATATCAATAATAATGTCAATGTTGATTTTACTAACAATATTGTATTCGCAAATATATACTTTAGAGATAAAAATGTTTTTATAATAGTTTTGTTTACAAAACACTTTATTTTTAACATATACATCTTTAATTGAATAAATGGAATAATGATACAATGAAATGGGAAACAAACCAGCCCGAGGTGGTATTTCGAATATATTTGACCATAAAATAGATTAGGCTCATTTGAATAGTTATGATCGCTCTCTCCCAAAACTTTCCCTTCATATATAGGTATTTAATTATTGTATGGTGTTGACTTCTTCTATATTTAATCTTTACTTTCTCATGGAAAGAGAAAATATTGTAAGAGTTTAAAAATTCGACCTTGACATTATGTTAATATTTCATTTTATATACCTCTGAACCCAAAAATGTCTTCTGTATAATTCTGTCTGTACCACGCTGTGTCTGTTTTTAATTGGTGCCAAAACCAAAATGGTATAACGAATTTTGATCAAACTTGATATCTAGGCGTTAAAGGGTTCAACCATCTTTTATATTTTAATTCTAGCCTTTAATGTTAGGGTTGTTTATTAAATACGGTTTTTAAGATTTGGAATTTTTTTTCTCAAACAAATTGCTTTGAAATTAATGTCTGCAGAGTATTTGACATGACAAATAAATCTGTATTCCTATTTTTAAGGAGAAAATTTGTTAAGGATAGTTTACTAACGACATATTTTAAAAAAGTGAATGTTCCTCCAAATTTTCTATGATTTTGTTTAAAATGTATAGGTATATCAGAGGAGTGTTTTACATGATGAACAACATGTGTTCTTGTTTTTCAAAGCCAAATGGGTTCGTGCTAGTGCATATGACTGTTATTGCGTTAATTCAAATTATCTTAAAATGGCTTTATCTTTTATTTAACTGGAAATCTAGGGAGTGTTGTACATAATAAATAGTAAGCCCATAGAAAGGGGAGAAGGAAAAGGGTCCGAAAACTCCCTGTTATTTGATGTACCCCCATAGTATAATACTTATAAAATTAATGTGTAAGCCTTTTTATAGGCTAAATGTCAACTAAACTTTTGTAGCTGACCCCTCAGGAAATTTAGATTTCCACACTCTAACTTATGCAGTATGTATTCCAAATAGTTCCTTATTTATTTGGACTAGTTCTTTCCTTAATAGTATTATTTCATATTTGTTCCTAAAATATATTTATTTTTACTCAATCCTTATTTATTCTGATTTGTTTCTTATCAATTCCGAATCGATCAGCCTCTTTGTTCTGACTCTTCTCTTACATATTCCAAATCATTCCTTCTTGTTTTTTGTTCTGACTGTTTGAATATTTATTCTGACTATTTCCCTATTCATAACGATTCGTTCTTTTTGATATTTTGACTCATTCCTAATTATTTACTCAAACTATTTTCTGCTTGTTTATTTGCAATTGTACCTTGTTTCCAAAATTCATACTCATTGTTATATATAGATAACGTGTGTTCAGCATAGGAATTGTTTTCTGAAAGGCCTTTTTCCCCTGGCAGAAATCTATTATATAGTAGAATAATGGTTGAAAAAAGACCTTCAAGAGAGTAATTCCTACAGTGAATGGGATATATTGACTCATACATATTAATTATTATTACTTGATACTTTTCTATTTTTACTCATTTTATATTTATTCTGATTCAATACTTAATCCATTCTGATCAAATTATTACTTTTTTGACTTGTTCCTTATTTAATCTTACTTTTACACTTTTATTTCCCTCTTTTTATTCTTTATTTATTCAGAATTGTTCCTTATTTATTTTTACCCGTTTTTTATTTAATGAAATTCATTCCTCCTAATTAAGTCTGACTCTTTTCATCTTAATTCCTACTTGATCCATATATATTGTGACACGTTCCTTAATTACTTAGGTGAGAAGGTACTTCCTATCTCGACAATGTTAATGTCATGAAGTTTGGGTGCACATTACTAAAATAGATTTACAGACATCAATGAGATTTTCATGGAATGTTTTTACAACCTTTTTCTTCAATAATAAATATTGTTAATTGATGAATGTTAACAGGTGTTTATATATATATATTTTAATTTTTCACAATTTTTTTGGCTAAAATTTTTTATACATTATTTTTTTAAATAGATTGTATCAATTTCTCGGCAAAATCCATTCTTATTTTTAATCTTCTTTGACTGGTTAATTCACACAAAAATTTTCATTCTTTTTGGATGAATAACTTTTGAAATAAATGCACCGGAATATCGAAAAATATAAAACCGAGAAAAACTGCGATAAAGTTTGTGCTCTAATATTTTACCTTGGCACTTGATTCAGAACATTCCAGCTGCATAATCTTGAACCCCTGTGTCCTCCCTTGCTCTCTTCACGTTCCTCTTCATTTTCCTTACCCCTTTGGCCATTTCGTCTACCATAATATCTGTTTTCACGACTCTGAGCTGATCAATTTCTTGTATGATCTTGGTGGTGTTGTATCCTGGATGGATATTTAGCTTCTTTAGCACCTTGAGTCTCCCACATGCTCCATCATTGAAAGTGATAACGCATCATAGAGCCCCAATTCAAGAGTGTGAACACCAACAATAACATTTTTTGGAATTCTTGACCAAAGGACATTATTGAATGCCTCATTACAGTTTTGGGTTTTTCCATGAAGACATTTCTTCAGGAGCTCTGGGTTAGCTAGATCCTTGTAAATGGGTTTTATTTTCTCCATTACTACCATAGGTAGACCATGATGGGTATAATTTGCTTCCTGTCTGTTGTATTTACACCAGGAATCAGGTCCCTTTGGACAAAGCCCATGTGATGGATTGTCATCTGTAGATAACACGTGAAAAAATGTAGCCCATACGGCTTGTTTCATGTTCTGTAAATTTCCCAAGTTATTTCTAATTGCCTGTCCATAGTAAGTTTGTAACTTATCTATCACACTGTCTGTTAGTCTTTTAGCACCTCCAATTCCTTTTCCATCAGATAAATTTACACCAACCAAGTCTTTCTTTAGTTTCCTAAGCCGACAACCCACACGCTTCTGAACATGCCCTATGCATTCGATTTTTCCATTTGTACTTCATTTCTATGTGGTCTGCTTCCTACAACTCTCAAGTAACCCTTACTATCACCATCACCCAGATACTGTTTATACCGAGCACCTCTTGATTCGACAGATCTTTGAAAAATTCTCACAGCTCCATCTGCTACCATATTTCCACTGGCTCCCTCAAAATTCACAGCACAATTTGCATGGTTTCCTGCTTTCTTACATATGTGACAATATTTTGTGAGGGTTTCTACATCTATCACCTTACCGGTTTCAACAGCTGTTGCCACAACAACACCATGATTAGACGTATGGCCCCTCTTGTGCCACGTTCCATCCAACGCTATAGCCAGATCAGAATCTCCATTATTTAGCTGAACTACTTCTTTAGCAGCATCTTTCATTCTGTCATTTGCCACACTTTTAGCAAACTCTAATAAGCATTTACTAGGTTTATTGAATTTTATTGGTGGCTTTGGAAGATTCATTATTGAACACAAATTATTTCCTGCTGCATGACCTTTTCCTATGCATCGCAATACATAAACAAATCTGATGTTCACTCCATGACCACTGGAAGTTTTCTTGGAGGAATCAAAACTGTTTTCGTTTCCACATTCTGAGCATACAATTACTAAAGATGAAACTAGCCCTTTACGTTAAGTAATGTTTTCCACAATAGATAAAGAATTTTCAGACTCACAGAATTTACATTTAGCATACACAATGCTTCAGACAAAACTTCAATGTCTACTAACAAAAGACCAGAACTCAATATTGCATCCTTACAAGTATTATTTTGTTCTTCTTCACAGACTGATTCAAATAAATGCTTGGAACATGATAATTTTCTCTTTGAAGAACTAAGAGATGTTTGAATATCACTGTCATCTTGAGTAGCACACATTCTAACCTCAACATTGCACGTGGTTTTATTACTAATTGTTGTATTAGCACTTCCTACATTTTCTGTTTGGTTTCTAGTAAAACGATTACCTGTAAACTTTCTTTTGCCAAAAGATTTTGACCTACCCATGTTCACTAGCTACTATTACAACAGCAAAAATTATGAAAGAAGCAAGCTATGTAAACAACCTGAAAGGAAGGAAGACTTGAAACACCTGTTCAGTACCAGAGAGAATAGAATAAGTGGTCATTGATAGTGGCACCAACCAACATAAGGCTTGAAAATTCCCATTCAAGGCAAGGCTTAGTTTAGAAATATGTATCCAGTAGTATTGAAGTTATGATAGATTTACCAGCTGTTTAAAAAGGGGGCGTGGCTGCAAGTCATCACCGCCCCTATATAAAATGCAAATTATGATTGAAACCTTAATCCAAAATTTTTTTCAACTGCATATTCTTATTCTACAGATTTCAAACTGTAATAAAAACACTAAATACAAAAATGTGATTTTTGTCCTCAAATTAAGTACCTTCTTACCTTAACACTCTATTATATAACTTAATGCAAAAAATATATAAATAAGATTTATGCAAATATTCTCATATTTTTAATTGAGTAAATTCTTAAGCTATAAGAAAACAAAATTAATTCCAAATAACAAAATAAAGAGCTAGAAAATGTGATAAAATAAAACTGTCAGGGATAAAGAAAATAGTTCTTATATATTATTGGAGATTATTAAAAATTTGAAAACTATGCAATAAAATTTGTATTTTGCGACCTTTGATATATTTTCTTTTCCTTTAAAGGTGTCTCTTCAGGTGATCCTCCACGAGCTTAATACATTTCTTATTCCAATGGACCATGTCGACCTTTTCCTTTAAGGGGCATCAATAAATATATAATATCATTCCATCAATTATTGGTTGATTAATGTAAGATTAATATCTAAATTATGTTAGTTTAGCTAGTTGAAAACATTATAGAATTTTGAATCTCAATATAAGACTAATTTTTCTTTACAAATTACACCCATTACTATTTCCAGCCTGTGGCCTGTCATAACTTAATAAACATTACAATCCAACTTAATACTAAGACAAGCACAACATCCAATCCCCAGCCATTAATTCATCACTGTGAGATGGTAAACACACATATCATAAATGATCAATTTTCGGCCATGCCGAGAATAGAATCCAGGACTCTTGGCCTAGTAAGCAGACACCTATCTTCTGCTCTAAAGTGACTGATGACTTATTATAACTAAGATTATGTATCATTTAGAGTTTACTTTCAGGCTTTGAAAGGAAAACCAAAGCAATGATTTAAATACGTGACCCGCTAGGGAGAAGAACAGTATGGTAGTTTTTAGTAATTAAGTAGCCAATCACCAGAACCTTCTCCATTCTCCTCCCACATCATTCCCCCTTAATTATTTTATGTATACACCACTGGAGCGGAGTCAAAGCTAATGGATTCATTTGCTTTCATCTCCAGATAGCTTTTTCAAATTGTTTGTATTTTGGTGCAGAATATCTTTTAAAAAGTGAAAACACTGGCCACACACCGTTCGACAGGTCCAAGTTGATAATTACTCCTTCTAGGAGGAACAAACCATAGATGTCCAACACCCGCACTGCATCTCGTTCTGAAAAAATAATTTAACTATCAGCCACGGGAGCTCAAGCAGCCAAAATGTTGAAAATATGTTTATTTTTTGTATTAAAGAACATATTTCACTAAAAACGGATGCTACGTGGAGTAAGGGAGAAAGTTTGCAATGTACTTGGCACCAGTTGATAAGGAATTTGGCATGAAAATCTTACAACCATAACTAAAAATGAATTGATGTAGCCCAAGCCGTTAAGTCAATATAACTATCTGCTATTTCCCAAACCAGAAACCTTCCTCAACCTCTCTGCTCAACAGACACTTTCTGAAGTCTGCTAGTGAACATGTAGGGACTGTAACATCACAGTGTGGTTGTTTAGATGATTAGTTTCCAATAATGGCGTCGGCACACATCACGGTATGTATGGAGATATTTTGTGTACTGCACACACGAGCACCATCATTTATGTATTTGTCATTGAAATTCCTTTTTTCATTAAAAAAATTGTCAGTCTGTGGACCAGATAAACCCGTAGTTTGGAGACCCCTGCTCTAGAATATGGATTAATGAATTTGTTTTTAATATAACAAGTTTACTTACCGCCCATTTTGATCACAAACATTTTGTACCTCAACAATTTAACATTGTCTTCCATTGAAAGTTTTGGGATAGGTGGCACTATGAGGACGACTACATTTTTTATTGTGGCTTGATAGTAATCTGACTATTTTAAATAGCCTCATCTTTAATATGCCCAGCCTGGTCCCTTGCTGTGACATAATATTAAAATATCGGTTAAAAATATATTGTTTATAGTTAGCCAATCACAATCGTGGACATGAGGATAACATTTTAAATTCTTATTTTACCAGAAATTCGTTGACACCAATCATCAATAGAATGTTGTCCAGCAATGGCCAAATGTTCAGTAGCACACTCCGTAACCGACGTAACAGTTGTGCAGCCTTCTGGCCAGAGACACACAGCCCAATCTGCAGCGCCCCATTTGCTGCTATTAACATAGTTACAAACAACAGTAGATTTACATTATTAAATTTGCATATGGTTGTGACAATCCCAAATAAAAATTAATCCCCTTGTATTATTTTATATGTTATGGCTTATATTTCCCTTTCTAGGCTATGGGTGGTGTATCCCAGGAGCTCAATATTACTACTGTGATTATTAGTTTTGTTGTATTATGTTACAATACACCCCTACAGCGAATTTTACTATCTGTTGTAAACTTTTTTTCGTCTTACTATTCATTCGGGCTGTGTATGCATTTTACACACTATTGGGGTAGAACTTATGCATATAGAATTTAGATTAGCTGTATTTGCGTTTAGAAGAGAGCGAGTACCAATTGAAGAAAAAAACAATTCTCAGTAGACCCGACTAGAATTCAAACCCTGACCTCACTATTACCGAAAAACCAGACTAGATAAGTATGACATTTATCCCACTTGCGTAGTGTAGACCAAATACAGGTTGTGTTTGCTAACAATGTTTTTGTGGTTTTTATAGAGTATATTAAGGTGCGTACTCACAGTTTCTCCGCCGTGCATGCTTGTGTAACACAACCTTGGTGAACAGGACCATCATGGACGATCTCACAATTTGATGATTTAAAAATAATGTTTCTTGAAACCATAATAACCATCGTAAATAATTAAACTTACTTAATTAAAAATAGATATCGGGTTGGTGCATACAATGTTGCATGTTTTAAATATATATAGTTTTTGTTGTTTAGTTAAAGTGGAAATAGAGTTTACAAAACTTTACAAGCGAAAATCAAGCATTGGTGTAGGAATCGGAGAGGTCATTCGAATGTGGCTTTGATAGAAAATTATCTGCACGGCTAATAATTTCTCAACATTATTTTTTATTAGTTACTGTTAGTTTTTAAATTCTTTTATGCGTGTAGGACTTGCTTTGCTTCTTTTTATTAATATTTTTAATAGATCAATAACACATCAAACTTTGATCATTAAACTAATTTTTCTAATTATTTTAATTATTGGATTATGTTTACAACTATCTGGTCCCGCAAATGCAAGTGTATTTGCTTTGTATTCAACCTTCTTCATTTGTTCTGTCTTAGCGTAATTAAAATACGTTGATCCTGGATGGGCATTATGACTGAGTACATTTTAGCTTTAGTATTAGCGAGATTAACAAAATTTTCAATGATACCATTAAAAAACATAATATTTTTAAATTGGGAGTATTACTCACCATGTCAGCTTTGCTTTGTACTAATTCCCTGATCTACACAAACACCAAAATATCTCAGACTTATCAAGAAACCAATAAGTGGCCGAACGTTGCTTTTTGACGACTGACAGGATAAACCTAATTACCTTCAGTGGGGAAGCCAAATGGTGGATTATACAGGCTTTCGAGATTATTGTTTCTTGTTTCATAATCGTAAGTTCTTACAGCCCATTAATCTTTCAAGCGCATTCTTGCGGTGTGGTAGGGAAAGGAACGGAAGCAGAAAATGTAAATAAACAGCAGGGATAGATTACCATATATATATTTTTACCTTACAGTTACCATTGTTATTGTTACTATGGTGTTTTAATCGTATAATTTAATTAAATATGTTATCATGGAAGTAAGCAAACGTATATACAATATACTGTACCTGCTTCAGTGTTCACATAGCATAAGGTGTCACTCTCCCAATAGACTAGACTGCTGATGGCCGGAAAATCGGGGTTTGAATTCCGGTAGGGTATAATGAGGGTGATATTTCCTAAATAGCATTAGTACGTATAGTACGGAATAAATAATATTCGAATAAAATCTTACCTTTGTATGAGAACATGACCGAACCAACCTGGCCAAAATTTGTAGTTATCCATCAGTCCATTTCAGCGTCTTCAGTTTTTCAGGTGAATTCTGGTGAATTTCCTCAGGCTATAATTATAGTGCTACCGCCCCTCTGTGTTTTTCGACCGGGCTTGGGACCGGCTTTGGCCACATTACCGGCGTTTAATGTCGTATCTCTATTTGATTCGACAACAAACTATAGTGATTTATAAATAACAAGCACGCTGTGATATAATGGAAATAGGATAGGGCTATTATTATTATTATTATTATTAGCACCGCGTCTTACTACCCGTTCGGGTTATACGCACTTACGCTAATGTGTAATGGTAGGGTGATTGTGAGATGAAATGAAGGACATACAGTTTAACGTGGAATCCGAACCACGATGGAGACCTGGCATTCCCCACATTCACAAGATGTCTTGTCAGAGGTGAAGGAAGGGTTTGGTAATCAGATAAATCTTTGCCTTGACCGAGGATTGAACCCCGGCCGCCAGCATAGAAGTCTGACACCTTACCCCTAGACCACCAGGTCACCTGATAGGGCTATTCAAATTTTCTATTCATTGTTTCCTATTTTTCAATGCCAACATTATATTTTTTTTAGAATTTAAATTGTTAATAGATCCAATTTTATAAAATACTCGGCTCGGTGCTGTAGTTGGCTAACGCGCTTGTCGTGTTTAGCTCGACAGCTGGTGACGGGGAGATCGAGGTTCGAATCTCGGTCGGGTGAACTGGGGGTGGTTTTTCTTAAATGGTTTTCCACTCTCCCTCCACGCAAATGCAGGTTTACTTCCTCTAATTCAACCTTCCCAATTCCTAATCCATTAGCGTAATAAGTACTTAAAGCGTATAACCCAAACGGGTAGTAAGAGGCGGTACAAAATATTATATTACCTTTTTCTAAATACAGTTAAGTTGAACTAATAATTATAACAATAATAACTTATAATTTCCAGATGCATGTCATATTGAAGAATTTTCAAGTGAGAGCCACTCCAAATAGTTTCTGAAAGCATTAAATTTTCAAAGATTGGTTGGTGAAAGACCACTTTAAATATCTTCTAGAAGCATCATATTAAAAAAAAAATTCAAGAATAGGACCATTACAAGTAGCTTCTAGGAAGATTCAATTTTTCAAAATATTGCTGAGTGAAGACCACATCAAATAGCTTTCAGAGGCATCTAATTTTCGAGGAAAATTCAGTCGAATAGGAATATAAAAAGTTTATAGAAGCATCCAATTTTTTTTAATGGGGGAAGATATATTTTTAAAAATCCGTGTGAGAACTATTTAAATTAGCCTCTAAAGTTATCTAAATTTAAAAAATTTCTTGAAGAAGGACCACTCCAAATAACTTTTGAAATATCAAAATTTAAAAAATTTGGAGGGAAAGGACTACTCTAAATTTCTAAAAAAGAGTCGGAATTTCCAAAAATTGGGTGAAGAACCACTCCAAATTAGTGAGCTAAGGCGAGGAGAACCCACATGGTCTAAAAGTGTCGGTCTCGCAGGAGTCTACACTGCCAATGACGGGGAGTTCGGGGCTTGAATCCTGGTCGGGTGCTTTGAGAGGATTTTACCTAAATGGTTTTATATTCTAACAGCACGAAAATGCGGCTACATCTAATCTAAATTCTAGATATCTCATTCATAATCATCTCATCCTTACATTAGCGTAGCTAGTAGTTAGGTGTATAGTCTGAAAGAACGGGTATTAAGACGTGGAAAAAGCTTTGGTGTTCACATGGTTTAGGATGCAACTTAAAGGTGGATACACACATTAATATACGCTACGCTAAGCATATCTATGCTTTGCACGATATACTAGGTTTTGAAATCTCTAACAAAAAATCTTCTAAAAAGATTAAATTTTCAAAAATCTCCAGGTGCGGATATTTCCAAATATCATCCAAGGACAAGATATTTTTAAAATATTGTTGGAGAAGACAACTCAAAATAGTTTCTGGAGGCATCATATTAAAAAAAAAATAGAAGGAGTACCATTCCAAATTGCCTTGAAAAGGCAACTCTCATCCCATTTTTTTTTTTTTTTTTTCTCCGCACACCATTCATCTCTACATAAAGAAGGTTTCACAGCCACTTGTCCTATTAATGGCTAAGCTGAATTAATTATAGCCGGGATACAAGTATTCTGATAATTTTTCATGAACCTCACACACTACCTAATTTCCTGGGAAAATTCCCATTGTTCAACTCAGGGCTGAACTTTCCTAGTAATTCCCACACTTTACTTCGTTTTTATTTGTTTCGATTTTAATTTAACTAGGTTATTTTTATTCAGGTCAAATACATTTTTTTACAATACATAAAAATATTATTAATTTCAAAATATTAGAGTATTATTTATTGCGTATAGACCACCAATAGTATAGAAAATCGCGGTGCTAGTAAAATTATCAAAACTACCAAAGATAGAAAGATTGTAACTCCGAACCCGAACTGGGTCGATTAATAGTGAGCTATTTATTGTTTTAAAAGTGATTAATCCCCGTCCCGTGCCTATAGGCATACCTCTAAAATCTGTTTATACTCGTCCGTCGGAAACGGCGAACAACTCTGTGCGTTGTAACCCTATTATACAGTCGCACACGTCAAACAAAAAAAGTGTGGCTTGAAAACCTAACTAAATTATTAAAATTTAAATTAAATATTTTCAAAATTGTCCACGCTCTGTTCACTTTTACCGGCACTCGACGTACAAAAATTCCCGATATCTCCCGAACTAGAAAGCTTAATTGTCTCGGTACTAATTTATTGAGTCCTAAAACCCCAAATATTATGTTTGACTTTTTTTTAATGGTTACAATGTGTTAGTAAGATGAACTATCATTAACATGTCTTGTGGGAGAACTACCCCTTTAACTCCTTCCAACTTCCACCCTCTTTTACCCTCATTATACTACTTTATGCTACATGAGACTTCTTGGTACAAACCAGAGCACATTTCCAATAGTAAACAATTAATTGTGTCTGAATAAGTGATTATACATAGCCACCTAACACGAAGGAAACGTTTTTTATTTAATTTTGAAGGTGGTCTGGTGGTCTAGGGGTAAGGAGTCGCACTTCTATGCTGGGGATCCGGGGTTCAATCCTCGGTCCCGACCCAAATTTATCTGATTACCAAACCCTTCCTTCCCCTCTGACAAGTCGTGTATTAAACACAACTTGTGAATGTATCGAATGCCAGTACTCCACAGTGGTTGGGATCGCACGGTAAACTGTAGGTCCTCCATTTCATCTCACAATCACCCTACCATTACACATCGCCTATAACCCGAACGGTTAGTAAGACGTGGTGCTAATAAAATAATAATAATCAATCAATAAATCATTTATTATATAGTATTTAAAAGAAAAATTACATAATTAACTTTCTATACAATCTCGAAGTACCTAATTTCAGGTCTTGTAGTTAAATAATTATTTTTAAAAAATGGTAAAATTTATAAAAATAAAATAATTAAAAAACTAAAAGATTTACACATATAATAACATTTCCTTTAAAAAATGGAAACAGATAAAAAACATTGTTTCCCATCTTGATCTCAATTGAATGGAATTATATAACGCGGAGTATGCTGCTACGGTTTGTTCTTAAAAAATTAGTTTTCTATCTTCAAAATTGCACACTGAGGGCCTTTAAATTTCTTTCCAATTAATTCGGACCAACTTAGTAATTATTACTTTGAGTTTATTTCAATATAAACATCACGTTTTTCTACGCACTTTTTATAGTCCACTGATGTTAGATCCCAGAACAATGTGTTTGTATGAAATATCTGTATAACCTCAAGTGTATTATCGGTTGACCCCGACATGATAAATTAATAAACCAGTAAATGATGTAATCTCTGTGAACAGCAGAGAAAACTGGCCCACTATGTTTGGTACCAGAAATTTTGGCAAACACGACCAGACATGACAAATAACAAACCAGTAAATAATGTAATCTCTGTGAACAGCAGAGATAACTGGCCCACGTTGTTTGTTTCCGGAAATGTTGGCAAACATGTACATACGTAATTCGTCCGTATTTAAATGTGATCCGATCGAGGTCCAAAATTTAAATTCACCACGCACCATTAAGAAATTAGTTAATTCATGTATTTGTTTCAAAATTTTAAGACTTGATTTTTTCAAGAAATTATAACTAAAATTTTAAGTTGGTAACCCTAAACTTTTAAAACAATATAATTTGGTTATAGTGAAAAGATTCACCCCCAAAACTGAATAAAGAAAAATATGAAGTTTTAGATTTATTTGTATCTATTTTTGCAGGAATAGTTACTATGGCAAATTTCGTTGAAATCCAAATCTACCAATATTTTTGTTAGATCAATTGTAATGAAATGGCCGCTTTGTTTACAAAATAAAAAACAAAAGAAATATAATATACTAAAAGTAGAGACAACAATAATTTAAATTATAAAGTTCAAATATATTTTTTATTTTCAAGTCAAAGAAACAAACTGAGTTTTGAATGTATATTACAAAAATATTTAAAGTCAAAGAAAGAAAAAGGCCAAAAGGTTTATTGTTCAAGAATCAGATACCGTAAACAAATCATATAGTAGAATAAAAAATTGGGTGAAAGATATGCTGAAAATGAATTCAAAATGCATAAACAAACATAACTCCGCGGCGAAAAAAAAAATATTCTTAACACCATACTTTTTACAAAATCTCTTCCAAAGAGTAATTTTGAAGGGAACTAATAACAATTTCGCCGTCAGGCTGTTGCCCGACTCTTAGTCTCTACTTTGACAAAAGCGCCAAGCAAGCTCATCAAGAGAAAGGGATGATTTTCTATTTGAGTACCGAAACACTGTCGTGACTCTTAACCTCGTGAATGAAAGTGTATACCTTATGAAATGAAACAAGTGAAATGAAGCCTTAAGTGAATTACAGGAGTATTAGTATACATTACACTATGAGATGAAAATTGCTGATCGTGAGTGTCCTTGTGCTGGGTATCTTGTATAGGAAAGATTAAATTTTTTCCTGGGATGGGGGAAGATGTGTTTAAAGTGTGATGGTGATTGTGGTTGAATTATGAATGTCGTTGTTAGGTCAAGTCCGAGAATGGGATTGGGGTTAATAGGATTTTGTTTTCTTGGGATTTGGTCTGGAGGTGATACATTTCCATTCCTCATCTGGGGCCGACCCCGGTGCCAGTATTATCTGACTCGTAAAAAACTTAATATATTATCTTACAGATAGCTATCTGGCCATTAAAGTGGCTGATAATTTGATATATTCGCTAACTTTAGCAATAGCAATATTTATCCGGTAGTCACCTGAAGGCCCTAGGTGGGCTACTAATTATGGTATTGTTCTAGGAATAATAAAGGTAGAATGTAGAGGAAATGTACGAGCATTTGTTTAGGGGAGAGTAGGCAACAATTTAGGGAAAAATACCCTCAATACACTCAGCCGGGGTTCAAGCCTTTGACATTCTCATCACCGGCAACGAAGACGCATGATTTTGACCATATGCTCACTGGAGCAGGTAACAATAATGTCAAAGTTCTTGTATCAACAATATTGTATTCCCTTTATGTGCACGTTTTAAGATATCATTAATATTATAATATAGCTTTGTTTACAACACTCTTTATCTATTCGTTTTAAACTTACAATTATAATTTAATAAAATTAAAAATGAGACCTGGACAAGGGAAACGAGCCAAGCCCAGGAATCATTTTTAATCCATTCGATTATGATTGGGATACGGCTCATTTCCATATATATTATCCTCATACCCCAAGCTCCGCATTCATATATGGGTACTTAATTATATATCATTGCTTTCTCCTAATTCTAATTTTACTTTCTCATTAAAATAGAAAATTTGTAATCGTTAATAAATG
The DNA here is from genome assembly GCA_039000515.1 of Timema cristinae. Taxonomy (NCBI): domain Eukaryota; kingdom Metazoa; phylum Arthropoda; class Insecta; order Phasmatodea; family Timematidae; genus Timema; species Timema cristinae. The sequence goes on along the minus strand of JBCFYV010001418.1, from coordinate 61,104 downwards.
TGACCTTGAGATTATGTCAAATATTGACACTTAATTTACCTCCGAACCACAAAATGTTTATCTGAATAATTCTGTCTGTATCCCAGTGTGTGTGTCTGTACCTGGTACCACAACCAAAATGGTTTGACGGATTTTGATCTATCTTGAGATTTATATATAATGTGGAGATACCTTCAGCCGTTTATTGTATTTTATTTCTATCTTTTAGAGTAAGGGTTGTTTATTAAACACTATTCATAAAATTGGAAATTCCCGAAAAAATCTCTTACAATTTGCTTTAAAACGAATGTCTGCAGTTTAGTTGAAATGACAAATAATAATGTATTTTTATTTTTAAGGATAAAATTATCTTAAGGGTAGTTTACCATCGACTTACATTTCAAAATTGGACTATACTCCATAATTTCTATGATTAAAACAAATCTCTATCATAGGAGTATATTACATTATGAATACAAATGTGTTCTTCTTTTAAAAAAAAAAGGTTCATGGCAAAGGCCTAGTTTACATAGGCCTTATGATTGTTATTGCTTTAATTCAAAATATTTTGAAAATATCTTTCACGTTTTTGTTAAAATTGGATATCTAGTCAGTGTTTTACATGATAACGAGTAAGGGCATAGAAAGGCTTTGTTCGGGAAGGGAAGCAGGGAGGGCATCATAACCTCCCGGGAATTTGATGTTCTCCCTTAGTAAAAATACTTATAAAAATAATATGTATAAACATTACTATAGGCCAAAGGTATAACATTTAGTAATGGTCCCCTTAGGAAAATTAGCTTTCCACACCCTCGCTTGCTCAGTATTTATTCCAAATTGTTTCTTATTTATTCAGACTTGTAATCCTTTTTATTATTTCATATCTGTTCCTAAAAAGTATTTATTTATTCCAGCTCATTCCTTCTTATTATTTATTCAGACTATTTGAATATATTTATTCTGAATATTTCACTATTCATTCCGATCCTTTCTTTTTGATATTCTAACTCAATCATAATTATTTATTCCAGCTCGTTCTTTATTTTCAAAATTGTTCCTTATTATTTATTCCTATTCGTTGGCTATTTATACTGACTCATAACATATTGATTATTATTACTTGATCCTTTTTTATTCCTATTTGTTGTTTATATATTCGACTCGATACCTAATCATTTCTATAAGTTTCTTATCGATTCTGACCTGATAATTACTTTTCCAACTCATTCCTTATATAATCTGACTCTTCCAAAATTATCTCGACTCATTCCTTATTAATTATGAAAAGTTATTTATTTATTCTAACTAGTATTTTGACTCAATCTTTATTAGTTCCAAATCCTTTCTTTATAAATATTATGACTAGCTTCCTACGACCCGTTCCTTATTTTTTCTATCTTTGCCGTCTTTATTTTTATTCCTTACTTATTTATTGTGACTAGTTTTTTATTAATTTGTGTCGTTCTTTAAATTATTCTGATGAGCATTAATTTTTATAACTCTATCCTTATTAATATAAACTATTTTTTTAAATAATCATTTAATCTTTTTTATTCCTAATCATTTCTGACTCGATTTTTTTTAATTTTTACTTAATCCTCTTTATTTATCCCGCCTCGTTATTTATTTATGCAGAATATATTCCTTTTTATTTCCTTTAGTTCCTTATTTATTCTGACTTGTTTCGTAATTAACCAATGAGTTCATTATTAATTCTAAACAATTCAAACTATTTATTTATTTTACTTAAATTCTAAACTATTCCTAAAAATTTCTTATTCATCCCGATAAAATAATTTATTATATCGACTTAATTCTCAATATTAATTTCGACTCAATCTGTATTTATTCGTAAATGTGCCACCTTATTGATTCATATTTGTTTCTTATTTATTCATACACCTAATATTAATTTATTTTAAGATATTACAAAATTTCCTTATGTAACCTGACATTTTTTTTATCAATTCTAAGTTTTTATTTTGACACGTTCCTTATTTATTTAAACTAGATACCTGCCTGGTTACCTGTATTTACGATAGCGCTAATAAACTCTGGCCTTTAAGGATGGTTACATCTGAGTGGAGAAGAAATCTAGGACTTGCTCTTGCTTAATGACTCTTGATGATTGATGGATGAATTCCTTTAATAAACAATCTATATGGAATATGTTTAAATAAATATGGGCAGCGCCTACACATATGAATTAAGTTCCACAAAATTGATGGTGATCTAAATTCAATTAATCTCATCATGCTCCTATCCATTGGTGAAGATTGAAGGCACCGTCTCACCATTGTATACGAGCGTGATGAGAGCTGCTCATCGTGAGATGAAATGAATAAATCCTCAACAAACCCAGATGAACGACTTACCAATGCGTCTCTACCATTCTCTTGAGTTGTATTTCTAGGAGACGAGGCAGTTTTCCTGGAGGTGGACAATAACCTGCAGGTGGCTGACTCTCTGGAGGAGGCTGACTCACTAGAGGAGGCTGACTGACTGGAGGTGGCTGACTCACTAGAGGAGGCTGATTCCTTAGATGAGGCTGACTCCCTGGAGATGGCTGACTGACTGAGTGTGTGACTGTGACTGACACTGGAGGTGTGACCCGCTGATCTCGACCATGGCGAGTGATGGCCTGGACTTCCTGAAGGCTGATCCTGAGACTCTACTGAGGTGGCAGGACTGACTCACTAGAGGAGGCTGACTGACTGGAGGTGGCTGACTCACTAGAGGAGGCTGATTCCTTAGAGGAGGCTGACTCCCTGGAGATGGCTGACTGACTGGAGGTGGCTGACTCCCTGAAGGTGACTGACTCACTGGAGGTGGCTGACTCCCTGAAGGTGGCCGTCTCCCTATTGGATTGACTTACCAATTGTTCTTTCTTGTAATACTCACACGCCTTCATTATAAGATAACGAGTCTTCTCATCGAATACAGATGTTTTCTTCATGTGGGCAACAGCTTCTTGAGTTAACATCATGGACTTGGAATGCTCCGTACTGAAGGAAGAACCTTGTTGACCTGACACGGAAGGTGAACTGGATCGACTGGATGATCTTACAATGTTACCACGAAGGGGAGTTGTTCCTGATGATGACGCTACCAGTTCAAGAGAGGAAGGGTCTTGTTTGCTCAATCCGGAAGGTGGTTGACTTAACGATGTTCTCTCAGATGGGTCTTCTTGTCTTGATAGAGAAGGTGACTGAGCTACTGACCTATACTTACCATTTCGTTTAAGTGTCCTCTTGTTCTTTTGTACACTGGTGGTGGCCGTCATTTCTCCTAGAAAAAAATGTTCATCCCGAACAGGTTGAATGGACGATGGCAGCCCATCGTCCGGGCACCCAGTGGTGTTAGGGGTGCCCCCTTGTCGCTCACCATCACCTGCATCAAACCGTCACCAGAACAATATTATTTTGAGTAGGAAAAGCTATTTAAGCGATGATAAAGTATAAAGCTTGCTTTTACAACTAATGGTTTTATAAAAAAAGGCTAAAATTTAGCTAGCAAAACGTTTAATAATTTTGCTCATATTTAGAATAGTATGAACAGAACTATTTGATTGGTAGTTTTTGGAGAACTTATTGTAAAAAATTGCTACTAAGTACTTCTATACTTAGCTCAATTGAAAAGATTTAAATAACCAATTCATTCAAAATTCCCTAACTATAATGATTTCTTATTAAGGACAATAAACGATAGTCAATTTTTTATATTCTAATTACACACAAATTCTAAACGTGTTTTAAATAAACCACCATAATATATTACGGTTATTGGATCTTGAGTGAGTTTATATACTCCCATGATCATAACAAATAATTAAACCCCAACAAGATTTATTATTCACTTCTGAAAGTATTACATTTGAAAACAGTAAATTCAGGTTTACAAAAGGTATGAATTCCAAACATAAACCACGTGTATTTTCCAAGAAAAAATTCTTTGCTGCAGAAATAAAGGTCTAATATAATAAATGATCAAATAGTTCATATCTCAAAACAAACAAAAGTTTCTATGTAACTAGGAAAACAAAGTATTATCAACTGTCCCTCAGCTTTACTCCACATCTTATCTACCAGACAAAACAACTTAGCTAACTTTATTCGTAACCTATCAACCAGTATATTCATCAAAACGTATTAAATTCCCATCACGCTTTCTCTATATTAACTTGTATTAACATCCTATCAACTAGTCTCCAGATCAACAAGTATCAACAGCCTATCAACCAGTGTCCACGCCCTATAATCCATTCTCCTTATTCTATCTAGGCTGGTAGCTTTTAATTTTGTCCCAGAATAAAATGGCATTATAAACGATTATTTTAGTCAAGATCTGCACGAAAAAAAGGCTAACCCTCCTGATCCATCCCGTTTACGGCTGCCATATTGTAAAAATGGTGAATACAGTGTCTTGTATGGAATAAAAGATGAAATCAATAATGGTTTGATGAAGTCCTATTTCTTTTGCTTATATTTGGCACAGCAACATCTTTCTTTGCGATGACGATAAAGAAAAAGCATCAATTATTTCTTCATTAAGAATTGATTTAACAAGTCTTTCTCTGAAGCTAGAACCATAAGGTTCGAAAGCCATTCATCTTCCATCGCAACCTGAGCCTGTTTTTTATTATTCTAACTCGGCTCATAGCTCTTTCAGCCAAATAACTGGTTATAGACAAAGATAGCGTGGTTTTATTGACAACTTTCAAACTATTGAAGCCTGAAAAACTATTCAAGCACCCATAAGGTTTAAAAAAAACCTTTCTCACACAGAAACTCTTAATCTGTTAAGGTTCATTTTATGTTTCACTTTCAGACACATCATCAACGTCCATGCTTGTTTTCCTTTCAACATGATCCTTTATTTGAGCTGTGTCTTTAGATTTCTCACTTTTACGAGGGACAAATCATCAATTGATATGCTTGAATTATTGGCAAAATACATTTCATTGAATGTGTTTTACTCTTCACTTACAATAGTGTGGTTCCAATCGTAAAACTCAAAAAGGCTTTCTATGTTTACAGGGGAAACATTATTTGCGTTGTTTCTAAAACTATTGTATATGTGAAATAAACCATTTCTTTTACCATTTCTTTTACCATGTCTATGCTATGGTCAGAAAGTCTATCTTTAAGCAACTTAAATACAATTAATTTTTTTTTATTTATCTCAATAATAGGTTATTTTATACCCAATTAATCAGTAAGCACTTTTCTTCTTCTAACTCTTTTTGGAGCTAAACCATGGACGTAATGATTTTTAAGAACTTTTTAGTTTCTCACATCACATTAGACCATTCCTCAACCTTTCGCAAGCTACTGATCTGAGTTTTGACATTTTTTTATTATAGCTTTTACACCACCATAGTCCAACGCCCTAACTTGTAAGCTTACTGTGACGGTATGCATTACTTTAAGACCAGTGCCTTTTCTAACACTTAATCCCTTAATAATAAAGAATGGACATTTAATACTTAAGTAGGCCTAATAAGAACTGATTTATAATACAATTACATATATTTATCATCCACATACATAATTGAATAATAATGAACTTATTAAAATCAAATAAATGAGGAACATAGAACTAAATATAGTAGTGCAATGGAAAACAAACATTAAGGCACACACACATTAATATATCATTATACTCAGCTTAACATATATTCAAACATGATCGAAATAGCAAATAATTTAAAAATAAAACATTGCTCTTAATAGCTAAGAACAAGATACAGGTGAGCACAAATGATCTTTTCACTTTCGAAAAGTTATAAGAAAGGAAAGGTGCACCCGATTAGCTGGAAACATTTTCCAGTCGATACAGAAACCCTGGAAGCTTTTTTCGTAGTTTAAAATGACTCAATATGTGCTCCTCCATTAACACGTCAGAAAACGCTTCGCACACTTTGTTTAGTGTGTCGGCGGTGACGGAATCAACGATGTCTGTGATTCTCTGCCTCAGCTCCAGCAAAGATCGTGGCAGAGGTGTGACAAACATTTTGTCTTTCACATAACCCAACATCAAGAAATCGTATGGGGTTCAGTCCGGTGATTGAGCTGGCTATATGCCCCACGACACATCGTCGGCACGGTCACGACCAAGCCAGCTCCCAGAGATATGTTTGTTCATGTCCAGCCAACCGGAAGTGAGGCGGTGTCCCATCTTGATGGAAGATGAATTCGTTTTAATCTTCTTCAAATAGAGGCAGAGGCCAAAAGGTAGGTATGTCGATGTAGCAATAACCTGTGACTAGTTTATCTATTAAAAATAAGGGTGCGTAAACCTTCACCCTCAATATAGAAGAGAACACATTCACTTTAGGGTAATCTCTCACCTGATAATTGCGTACATGTTTAGTAAAATTGATGTCAATGCAAATACAGATAACATTAACTGTGTAGTAACAACTTGATGATGATATAAATACAGATAACATTGTCTGTGTAGTAATAACGTCATGGTAATGTAAATACAGACAATATTGTTTTGTGTAGTAACAACTAATAGTAACGTAAATACAAACAACATTGTTTGAGTGTTAATAAAGTCATTGTAATATAAATAAAGACAACATTGTCAGTGTATTTAAACAACTTAATGGTAATGTAAATACAGATAACATTGTCTGTGTAGTAATAACTTTATGGTAATGTAAATACAGACAATATTGTTTGTGTGTAGTAACAACTAATGGTAATGTAAATAGAGACAACATTGTGTGAGTAGTAATAACTTTTGTAATGTAAATAAAGACAACACTCTGTGTAGCTACAACTTGATGGTAATGTATATACAGATAACATTGTCTGTGTATTAACAACTTGATGGTAATGTAAATACAGACAACATTGTCTGTGTAGTAACTTCTGATGGTAATGTAAATTAAGATAACATTGTCTGTTTAGTAACAACTGATGGTAATGTAAATACAGATAACATTGTCTGTATAGTTAAAACTGATGGTAATGTAAATACAGATAACATTGTATGTGTAGTAACAATTTATGGTAATGTAAAGACAGGAAACATTGTGTGAGTAGTAACAACTCATGGTAATATAAATATAGACAACACTGTTTGTGTGTAGTAACAAATAATGGTAACGTAAATACAAACCAAATTGTTTGAGTAGTAATAACGTCATGGTAATGTAATTACAGATAACATTGTTTGAGCAATAACAACTTAAGTTAATGTAAATACAGACAACAAATTTGTGTAGTAACAACTTATGGTAATGTAAATACAAACAACATTGTATGATAAGTAATAACGTCATGGTATTGTAAATACAGACAAAATTGTTTGTGTTATTATATGCTATCGATGTGACTATAATATTATACACTTTCTTGCATAGCATTTTGTACATTAATATTTGTCGAATATGTACATAGCTCTAGACATGTCTGACAGCACAGTCTGTCTTTAAAAAACAAATTACTTAATTATTTGGAGAACTGCCACTTTTAAGTGTTTATACGTCTATTTCATTTCTAATTATTTATTTGAGATAACAAAGTATCTCTTTACTTATTAATCTGGCTAACTTTTCTTAATGGTAAAATCTTCCTAGGCAATAACCTTTGCATTTTCTTCAAATAAACTAAATAAAATTTAATTGTACAATAAATAAAATATAAATAAATAGAATGATTTGTGTCTGTTTAAACTATTTTTGATTATACTATGTTCAGATAACATTGAATTTGTAACAACTTGATGTTCATATAAATACAGATAATATTATATGTGTAGCAACAATTTGTTGTAGAAAATCTAAATACCTTTTGATGCAAGTTCGTGACTTACCGTGGCGTAAATTTCGTCGAACCACGCGTGCCCGGATACTGCGAAACGCTCCACGGACACGCCGGCCTAGCCCTTCGCAAAATCCACCGAAACATCCGTTGCTCATTTTGGTTTAGTAATTAATTTATCTGAATTTCTTTCTCACAATCACAAATTGACATCTTTTATGGTGCTCCGAAAAGACACCACAAAGATTTATATTGCTATGCGACGGCTATAATTGCAATAAACAATTGAATTTATAGAGAAGAGCACTCTGAGTAGTTCTGGTGTAGAATGACATTGATATAAGTAATGAATACGCTTAATATGGCATTGTGGAGGTATTACGTCATAGCTTACAATTATTTAATATGGAAAAGATGGAATTTTAAACGTTAATACGTATGCATTTATAACTAAATTAATTATATAAGGAATGTTTATGTAATCATTAAAGCTTAAAATGTCCGAACATTAAAGTGAAAGTCCATAAAATTAACACAATTTTAATTAATTACCACCTAAGTATGGAAAGTTTTGGCGGCAACTCAAAATCGAAGCGTCCTTCCAAAATGATGTTAAGGTAATATTAGATGTCATTATAAGATAGATACTTCCCTAATTAAAACGAACTATTGTGTAATAGTTGCAAACTAATAATTATTGCTACATCACTATTACATGTTTAATGTAACAAAATGTATTATTAGTTTTTGTTTATGTACACTTATGAAATATTATAATCAGTGGCGGTGAATCTTATTTGTTTGTGTAAAGGTGAGGGTTGTAGATTTAGCGACTTTATTTATATTATCGAATACCCCTTCCCCTTTCTTCCCAGAGCTGTAGATCTTATACCAAGGGGGTGAGGCCAGGGGTGGTGTAAAAAAAAGATATTGCTCTAAACTGCCCAAATAGAAGGCCATAGAAATAGACAGTTTGCGCTATTATTATTACTATAGGACCATCACCTAGATTTCTGGCATTATATAATTTTTAGAAGAGGGCTTGTGCCCCTTTCTCCATATGGCTATATTTGAAGTTCACACTCTATCGAAGAGAGAGAAGTATTTTTCACCGTTATTAATTAAATAGGTGAACCGTCATTCTGAAATGTGTTGGTGAGAGAAATTCTTTCACTTTAATAAGGGGGGTTTCCACCCCCAGTGCACAACACATTTGAAAATTATGAAGATGTGATTTCTTAGTTAAATTGTCTGGTTTGGAAATACTTTAAATATAAAAGTGTTTTTGAGAAAATCTAAATGTCTGGTGATGGGTTTAAGGAGGGGGGGGGGGGGCTATCTTCCCGCTTGCACAACTCATCCTAAAAATTAAATGGTATGAATTTATTTGCTAAAATCATTTATGATGGATACACATTCAATAGAAAAGTGGAGTCTAAGAAAATTTGACTTTTAGAGGGATTTGTCCCACAGGTGCAATTACTCATCAAATAATGATGGAAATGGAATTTATTTGCTATTATTGTTTGGGATGAACACACTTCCAAAGGATAAATGTTTATAATGAATAATTATAATTTGGGGGTTTTACACCCCCAGTCACAGCTTTTCATCTAAAAATTGATTGATATTTAATGTATTCGCTAGCATTCTTATGGGTGGTCACACATTAGATATAAGAGTTATTTGAATTTATGAAAATGGTAAACACCTACACGCTGGTGGTGAGGCCATTGAAACTTCATCAGAAAATATCTACTATTTAAAGCCATTTTATATCTTCATTGCAACTAAATAAAGCACCAAATAAGGAAAGAAAAAATCTTAAATGGAATTATTATTGAATAAAAGAGCCAAGTTTTATGTAATATCATTATAGTATAAGCAAGAACACAAGTGAGAGCGCTTCTTGTCATTGTAATGTTGTTGAATGATGTGAACTGCTAGTCAAAGTACGTTAAGGGTTAAAATTAAACTATTTTAAAAGTTATTTTGAGTAGTTCCGCCCCTAATTAACACATTTTTTACAGTAAAGTTGAAACCAACATACAAAAAAAAAGAGTAAAATGGTATAATATTTCAATAGTACACCAAAAATAATTTCCAATTTCCAAAATTCATAGCACCGATTAATTTAATTAAGGATAGATAATCAAATACCATCAAATTGGATGCTTTGTTACACAAAACACCATATTTATCGAATATTTTCTAAACTAAGCCGTGTACAATCATGGTTGTATTTTTAAAACCATACGACAAGTTTGTTCTATCAATATATTAGTAGTTAAAAAATGGACATGTCAAGTTTTACCTGATAATAGTATTGTACGCCTTTTCAAAGTATCCCCGTATTTTACATTGAACACATATTTAAAAGCATTGCGACAGGCACACTATTTCTGTTATGACTTCGTTTAGTAAATAGCTGAATAATGAGGAATTTGATGAACATTTTTCTATAATTGACCTATATATATAGACTTTGGTTAAAAATAAATTGAACAGGATCAAGAAAAATGAGCGACTTACCTGATTTTTCACAAAGGGTTTTATTAAACATAATGTAGGATTCTTGTGACATTTTAAACATTGTAAATGCATTAAATTATTCATAAAGACTTAAGTATTAAAAAACAAACTTATTGGACAGATTTTTTTTTCCGTTTTCTTAAAATTATAAAATTCACACTCTAAGCTATATGCAAGATGTTCTCATTTCACTGTCAATCCTTAATCCAAGTTCAAACCAGCAAATGCAATTATGTTAAACTTCATAATGTCACTATTGTTTGCTGTGGGCTCTGACGGTACTTGAATGATATCTTATTCTTCAATATCATCACGGTCTTCAATATATGGCCAAATAAAACCACCGAGAGTATCTGTGATAAATTTAACTATGAACCCAGTTGTAAGTTGTTCTCTCACCTGTCCAACAAAATATTTCTTAATCTCCTTCGATAAATGTAGAACAATTACCCCAGAAGTTAATTTTACTGGTAAAACACTAGGTCTTGAATCAGATAACAAGATAGAAACATCCATAAATGGTTCTACATTGGACGACACATCGGAGTCTTCAGCATCAGAGCTAGATGGAATATCACTAGTGGAAGTTTATTTTTCTTTGATTTTTTTATTACCAGCCACTGAGGCGGTACCAAAAGATGTGACATTTATTGATTTTATGTATTCCTCAAAACCAATACTGCAGCCCGGTTTTACAAATAAATTTGTCCTTTTTGATGCCCTTGCTTTTGGACCCTTGCGCAGTTCACTTACTTAGCATTGTCATTAAAACCTTTTCCATTTTCATAGGAGGAGTATGAGCCTGGTCAAGATCATCTTCGAAGTTTGGGCTTTTCTCAGCAGTTGCTGCAGGATCAGGAAGCTTATTCAAAACACGTTCTCTACCAAATGGTCTAATACCAGTGCAAGTAATGACATTATATTGTCTTTTGCTTTAGTTAAACACCCACAACATAATGTGTGCAAACGATTGGACCTCGGTAGGAGATGATTTTTACACACTTATAGTACATATTACTTAATTACATGATAAATAAACTCATACGAATAAGTCAAAAAATTAATTTAATAAAGTTACTGCTTTTAGGTTACTCCTACGAGGCCATAGCGGATGAAACAAGAATTTTACTTTTATTGCGACGTCATTTGTACCCACAACGTTTGAGCTGGACTCAACCAATAAACGATGTGGCCGTGACGTCACTAAAGGTAGAGGTAATCAATAGTTTATTGTTGTTTACGTTTAAGCTAACTTATCCACGATGAAATAACTGGTATCAATAGCTATGAAACTTGAAAATAGATTTAAATATTTTTATATTTGGCAAAATAAAAAAAAATAGTATGATAGTCATTAAATCTACAAATTTGGTTGAATATTCATTATTTTGGGACATTGTTTTCTACTTATAGTAGAGAAAAGTAAACCTATATTTTGTGACCAAAATAATTAAGAAAATAAAAAGCACTAGCAGAGATTTATGATATGTTATAATGTATTTTATTGTAAAATTATGTACACTAGAAAATGTTTGCTTTGTAAAAATTGTGCTTTAACAGGAGTGTTTGTATTTTGCTTGTAAAAAGATTGTGTTAATTATAATAATACATAATAATGGTATATGTGAGTTTTGTATTGGTGCTCCTTGATTGTTTTGATCATTGATACTTTAAAACAAGGGTTACTAATCTATAAAGTAGCGCTGAGGACAGTATTTTTTTATATAGACATTCCACCTAAATTAGGGTGGAGAGAGAGAATACTGTGACAAATCGCATTTGAAATTCTACCCCTGCCGAATGGAGCTGAGATTGGAACTTTGACCTTCCAGTCAACGGCAGTACAGTCTATTGATGCCTTAGACAATATGAACACCCATATGCACCGGTATTGATAAGGGTTACATGGGTGGCATGAGTACACTCCTCCCTCATAGTTTTCTTAAGGCCACGGGCTCGATTCCTGGTCTAGTTGTAATTTATTAACTAATTTAAATGAATATATATGCATATAACATAGACCTGCCATTTAACCACTATTTCTCTCAACACAACATATGTTTGTTACGCTGTGTTTACAGTATAGTGGGATTCTGGAAGGAAGAACATTATTTAACCGTTACTAAAACCATTTTAATACTCTTACGTCAAGTCATGTGATCTGCATCTGTAAATTTTGATAGATATTTTTAAACTAACATTCATAATATAGTAAAATGTTATAAATGTCGAGCGCAGAAAAATGTTTAGAATTGTATTATACTCGGTTCCTTCAATGCAATATTTCCCCAAACGGTGGTTCACTCAACTTCACGTGACGAGATATCATCACCAAGAAATTGATCAAAGCCATTCACCATGACACCAGCAGTAGAGCGACACAAACATCATTACTCTGTATTCACACGACCACTGCTATATAAACTATATTGGTCAGGTTCTTGCAGGGGATAAATTCTGGAATGGGGGTTGGTGAGTGGGATGATCTCACCCCCCCCCCCCCCATCAGAGCATTAAAATAATCAAATGCATTGAAACTCACACCTTAATATTGTGAAGAATGACAATCACCTACCTTAGTTCTAATGTGCAGAAAATCAGGCAGCTTGAAACAATAATTCCCCAGCAATTAGATTACTGAGTTTAGTAAGATAATAAATTGATAACCAATTATTTATATGAAAATACACTTTTTTTCTAAAACATTTTATGCAAGTGTAGGTCCTATATTTTTATTTATTTCTATTGAGTCAATGATTTATTATTACATTTTTATGTTTTTTTTACAAATACTTTTTTATTATTATGATTATTAATTAATATTTTTGTATAGTTTAGCAATATTATTATTAATAAAATTACTATAAATTAAAATCTTGATTATTAAAAATTATTAAATATATACTTAAAGAAGCATAATTTAAACAAATACATCCCTTTCCCGACGACTTGAACTTTTAGGTTCTCGTTAAATCCATTCAACAATCATAAAGTGTATAAAGCGAACGGATAGTAAGACGCGACCCGCCTCGGTTGCTTATTTGGCTAACGCACAAGTTGCATGTCGAGAAAGAATGTCGAAGACGGAGAGATCGAGGTTTGAATCTTGGTCTGGTGAACTGTAGTGGTTTTTACTAAATGGATTTACATTTTCCCTACATGCAAATGCGGGTTCATTTCCTCTAAAATTTAATAACTGTTATTCCTAATCCTTTGGTGTAATTAATACTCAGGCGTATAACCCGATCGCGTTGTAAGACGTGGTGATAAGAAAACCCTGCAAGATTACCTATGTAGGCTACTAAAGTGCACTACCTTACATCAATGTTATTATTAAAACAAGACATCTTGTGAATGTGGGGAATGCCAGGCCTCCACCGTGGTTTGGATTCCACGTTAAACTGTAGGTCCTTCATTTCATCTCACAATCACCCTACCATTACACATTAGCGTAAGTGTGTATAACCCGAACGGGTAGTAAGACGCGGTGCTAATAATAATAATATTAAAACATAAGATCTTGTAATCATATATTTTCAGCAATGTTTCATTATTTATTCAATTTTTAATATTTAATCTAAAGCCAGTAAGACAAGTGAAACTCATACATTCATGAAATATTTAATATTTAAAGAAATAGTAAATCAAACACAAAAGTGATATGGTATAATATTTATCAAGCTCAAAATGACATTTGGAAGGAAGAAAAGAAAAGAGAAATATTATATAGAAGGAATCGATGTCACTTATTCTACCCTCTCCATATTACTTTTACTTGAGTGAGTCATTACTCATTAGTTTGGTTATCCGACACTGTCTGGATCAGGCGGACATTATGTTTAGCTAGTCGGTGTTATTTCTACAAATTGGTAAAGTTAAAACAATACTTTTTTTTCTCGTGTTTTGCAATGATTAATTTGGTCCCATAATAAATTTAACTAATAGAGCTAAACAAAAAAAATCAAAGAATTAATTCTGAAAAACTACATTGTGTATTACAAAATGAGAGTAAATCAAATTATCTAAAAATAATACTTTATATTATACTAGTATGATTAAAAATGATGTAATTTTTACCCCTTTTAAACTATTTGAACATTAAAAATTATTTTTATTTATTATAGTATAAACATTTCATTGTGTAAACTTCGTATAATTATACTAAATATTACACGTGTTTAAGTTGTGCAATAAAATGCTGATGGTAGAATTACCTTAAACCTACTGCCGGTATTAGTGCTTCGCGATAGGGGAGACACGGTAATCAGAGAGAGGTGTAAGCCTGACTGATTCATATTTGTACCATTTTCCATCACTTTAGTAAATTGCAAATCTTAGAAATGTATACTTCCCCTTAAAGTTATATTAGTACCTGTTAATTGCCAGCTCCTTACAGTTATGTATTTGCAATGCCAGACATTATACATTGTTCTATCTTTAATTGATACATCATTGAAAGTATTTTTACAATAATTCTATAATTAAATTAATATACATGAATGTGACAATCCAGTATAGCGCTGATGACAGGACCCTAAGAAATAATTTGTTTTCATCTAGTTTAGGAAAAATAAACTTGTAAGCTAGATATGGTTAAGTTAATTAAAATTAACTAGTGTTAAACAAGTTTGAATTTTGTTGGACAGAGGTAACATAAGATATATTTAATGGTTAAGGTTATGGTGGTTATAATTAACTAGACTCACTCACTATAGTAATAGTAAATATTATTAAAAATGAATATTTACGTGATTAACCTATTTATGAATTACAGGACAAAGGTAAGACAAAAAGAAAATAATATTATTTGAATGAATTAATTCACTTCCAACTAAGTTGTTATATCCTGAAACTCTTATCTTATTTCCTTATTTGATGTCATCAATAAGTTACATTTTCAGTCTTCCTGGTCGCCTTTTCCCTTCCACTTTGACTTTTATGACGTCACTCAATAGACCATTATTTATTCTCATAATGTGATTCACGATGATGGAAGGATAGCATTAGAGTGGATGATCAAGAAATAGAATGTAATGAGGTGGACTGGATAGAACTAGCTCAAGATAGAGATAGGGTGTAATCAGATGGACTTGATATAACTAGATTTAGATACGGATAGGTGGCGTACTTTTGTAGTTGCGACAATGAGATTTTGATTTCCTAATGTCATAGAGTAATTAACATATCACTGGTGAATTATATAAAAATAGACTTACTACTTACTTCTCAGGAGAGACACAAGAGCAAGGTGAATGCGGTTGGAATGAGATACCTAAGACATGTATGTAGAAAAGTTATCCTCTATTTTAAAATTTCGTCACCTGCGTTGTCATCTAATTTCATATGATCCTGCTCTATGACATAAAACTCCGGGATTCCAGCATTAGAATATTGTGAAATATTTTGTATTTTACATTATTATGAACACTCATTTCCGCCATTTAAAAAATAGACTTACGAAATACTTTGTTTCATTATATATCTGTTGTGTTTGTGTGAGTAAAATGTTAATGTGTTTGTTTAAGATGGATAAAAAGGATATTACTAGCAAATACAACAAACAGTTCACTCTTTCCTAACCAAGGAATTTAATTAAACTCAAAGCAAACTGTTAATTGTATCACAACAATTTGATGTATTTATTTTCAATTGGCTCGAAAACTACTTCACGGTCATGAAACAAACTTGGCCCTCAATCAATTTACAATAATAACTGTAATAGAATTTAATATTTTTGGGGGGAAAGGTGCCCCCTTGGAATGTGTGTCCCAGGGCAATTGCCCCCGTGGCCCCCCTTCCCCTAGATGCAACGGAGCTTCAGATAAAATATTTTGTCTTCCTCCTTTACTGGGGGAAATGTTATGAGTAGTCTAGGAGTGAAGAGTCTATTTTCTTATTACACCTATGTTTATAATCCTTGAGATGTTATGTACTCTTTTATCCAAACAAAGAATAATGCTTTATCAAAGCCTGCTATTACCTCCGAGCCTGCATCTTGATCATCTCCAATATTGTGACGTCACATCTGCCAGACAGCTTCTGTATTGAACTGCACAGTGAACATGCAACTTACCCCCCTTACTATCCCACAAAAAATAATAGACAGAGGTGAGCACAAGAGAGTTATAATTTTATTATCAAAGAAACATGGTACAACTCAATGGGGGAGTGACACTTAGGAATAACAGTGGTAACCATAAGCCAAAAGGGCTGCAAGGCACAAAGGACATCGCCAGGGCCTGAAGGTTATTATAACAATAATAATATAAGTTGGCTCCTTACATATATTCGCCCCCCAAAATGGCGTCCTCAGAGAACAGCATAAAGGTCTAACGAATTGGTCTCCAGATTCATAATAATATATCTTCTCAACTTGTCACTATTTATTTCATAAAAAATTGCGTCTATTTTCAAGTTTTCGAGGAAAAGTTTCCATTCTTAAGGCGTTTTAAAGCGTGTCATGCGTGTAGGGAGGGTAGATTTAGGGGGTTCAATGCCCCCCAAATTTTACAAAGTTTTTAATTTTAAGCTTAAAGATGGCCTTGTATCAAACTTCTAATAATATTCACTTTTAAAAAAAACTACCAAGGAAGAACCACTCTAAACCGCTTCTATAGGATTTTATTTCTCAAAAAAATTCCAATCAAATAACACTTTAAATGGCTCCCAAAGGCTTCCGATCTTTAAAAGAAATAACCTTAGAGAGCCACTCCAATAGCATCTAGTGGCATCCAATATTTAAAATTTATTGGTGAAGACTACTTAAGATATTTTCTAGTGGCTACTAAGTTTAGAAGAGAGAAAGAATCAAGCGTGGAACACCCTAAATAGCTTCTAAAGACATCAACATTATTTTGAATTTCTGGGTGGGGACCACTTCAAATAGATTATAGGGAATGTAACATATATTTTTTAAACTTATTAAAATAGCGTGCCTATATAGACTAAGCCACACTGATTCGAACATAATGTCTTATCTCCAACACTTTTTTCAACCATAAAATTGTATATGCATATATTTATCCATTAAATTTATATTGGTAAATTATCATGTTTTAAACACCAATACCTACATAAGCCCACACTAGCCAATTTTATGGCAAATTAAATTTAATTCCTCTACACTACTCTCTAGTAAAGTCTAAACTGTCTGGGAAAATGGGAACTCCTTCTAAGAAACTTGTAAAACACTGAGAATTTTGTAATTAAAAATAGTAGTAGCTCTGATCTTGTATGCTGACAAAGAACATGTGTCAATTGTCAAGATTCCTTAAGATATTTCTTTTCATAATAACACTTCTAAAAAACTTGTGCTGATTGAAAAGTATTTATTGAAGATAGTATTTTTAATTTGTACTTCTCGGTAACTTTAATATATATGGCCTTCAAGCTAGATTAAGAAAATATGGTAGCATATGCCATTTAGCAATAGCAATTTTAAGAGCCTTAACAAAACCTAAATATATCGAATCCTTTACATTTAAAAATGGAGGTGTGGCTATATTTTCACGAAGCAATATATATTCACAAAAATATTAAAATCGTTTCTGATCTCCAAGTGATCGCTGTCCGAGTCTCCCTTGCTTTTGAGATGACAGTATGTTGCATATACCTCCCGCCAGGTGAACGTATTTCGAAGAGGACCTTAGAGGCCCTCTTTATGCAACTTCCCGCCCCCTATATCATCTTGGGGGACTTTAACGCGCATAACCTGGTGTGGGGATCTAATTTTACAGATCCCCGCGGGAGGATGGTAGAGGATATTCTTGTCTCGGGAAACCTGGTGCTAATGAACACCGAGACCCAGACACACTTCTCCACTTTTAATTATGTATCCTCTGCCATCGACCTAACATTATGTAGCCCAGGTATCGATGCCCTCTTCCTTTGGGATGTCCATACGGACCTATATGGAAGCGATCACTTCCCTATACTTCTTTCCGCACTCCAAGATTGCCCAAGTACGGCACGAGTTCCCCAATGGGTGATTAAACGTGCCGACTGGGATAAATTCCGCGATCTCGCCGTATTCCACGAATCCCCTTCTCCTGACGTCGATGTTAAGACTGAGTATTTTACTTCGATGGTCATCGCGGCGGCGAGGGCCTCCATCCCTAAATCCTCGCCAAATCCGCGTCACCGTCCCGTTCCCTGGTGGAGCGAGGAGTGTCGGTTAGCTATTTCTGACCGTCGAAGGGCCCTACGTCTTTTTCACCGACGTCCTACTTTGGAGAACCTGGAGTCATTCCGGATTATACGTGCTCGAGCTCGCCGTGTCATTCGTGAAAGCAGAAGAGATTCTTGGAGAAAATTTATTTCAACCCTTACAATATCCACTCCCACAACTAAGGTTTGGAATAATATCCGTAAATTATGTAATAGCAACAATTCCAATAACAATATACCTGCCCTCATGTTTAACGGTTCACGTGTCTCCTCCCCGGTGGAGGTCGTTAATGTATTGGCTCGATGTTCGCCGCTATTACTAGCACTGCGAGCTACACTAACGAGTTCGTAGTTTATAAGCGGAACATCGAGCGCCATGCTATTGATTTTGGCCAAAGTCGGGGGAGGATTATAACTCCCCCTTTACCAAAGATGAACTGACCTACGCCCTGTCCCACGCCGGCAGCACAGCCTCTGGTCCAGACGACATTCACTATGAGATGTTGCGTCAGCTGCCCCTGCCGGACAGGCATTTCTTTTAGACCTCTACAATAGTGTTTGGGAATCTCAGACATTCCCCTCTTTATGGAGGCAAGAAACCGTTATACCTATATATAAAAGTGGCAAAGATAAATTAGAGCATCTTCTGGCTGTCTTCTTCGATCTGAAGAAAGCGTACGAAACCACCTGGCGGTACGGCATTTTGAAAACACAATTTAATTGGGGGTTTCGAGGGAACCTTCCAATTTTTATATCTAATTTTATGTCGGATAGACACTTCCGGGTAAGGTTTAATAACACCTTATCTGATGATTTTTTTCAACAAAATGGGGTGCCTCAGGGTAGTATTCTGAGCTGTACGTTGTTCGCTGTCGCAGTAAATAGCATTTTTGGCAATGTGCGCATACCTGTACGGTCATGCCTCTTTGTGGATGACTACGCAATTTATTGCAGTTCGTCAAGTCTCCACAGGGCTGAACGGCGGATACAGCTCTATGTCAACAATCTTGGATCGTGGGCATCGCGTAATGGCTTTCGCTTCTCTGCAGCCAAGATGACGGTTGTCCACTTTCATAGAACACGCGGAATACAGCCAGCCCCCAGTATTTTAATGAACCACGTTGTTTTACCAGTCTCAGAAAGCGTTTAGGTTTCTGGGACTTTTATTTGATTTTAAATTAACTTGGATCCCCACATCAAATACCTGATAGCGAGGTGAATCCAAAGCATTGAATTGCTCAAAGTCGTTAGCGGTCGGTCCTGGGGTGCTGATAGGGAAACCTTGATGCGCCTGTATAGACCTTGGTCAGATCTAAACTAGATTACGGCAGTTTGTGTATGGTTCAGCTAGACCCTCGGCGTTAAAGATGCTAGATAGTGTCCACCATGCTGGCATTCGACTGGCTACTGGTGCCTTTCGTACCAGTCCAGTCGTCAGCATCTGTGCCGACGCCGGTGAGCCCCCTCTTTCTTACCGGCGGTCCTATCTTCTGGCATCTTACGTGTCGAAACTTCATTTCATGGCGCAGCATATTGCCTATCGTCCTGTGTTTCATCCCCCTAACCGTGTCTTGTATGAAACCAAATGGCGTAGTACAAGGCCGGTTGGGATCAGGATGCTATCGGTTTTCGACACATGCGGGATAGTCCTGCCAAAGACTATCCCCACATCCCTAGGTTGAGTTTCTCCCTGGAAGATACGCCTACCTAATGCCATTTTGACCTTGCCAAGTTCCCTAAAGCGAACACCCCACACTTTTTATACGAGAGGACCTTTAATGAGCTCCTCGCAGCCCGCTTTCTGGGTTTTAAACGCATTTACTCGGATGTCTCAAAATGCGGGGCCTCCGTGGAATGTGCTTTTGTTGTGGAAGGATCCAATTGTAAATTTTCTTTACCTGGTGAAACCAGTGTTTTTACGGCTGAACTATATGCCATTTTTAAATCGTTATGTTTTGTATATCGTAAGTGTCACCATTCTGTTCTCATCTGCACGGATTCCATGAGAGTGCTCTGTTGGCATTGTCCACTCTCTACTCGTGGAATCCTCTCGTGCAGATGATTCACGAACAAATTTTAAAATTGATTCATTAAGCACCCGGCTCGCCTTTTGCTGGATTCCTGGTCATGCCGGTCTTCCAGGAAATGAACTGGCGGACCAGGCGGCCAAGGAGGCGAGTCTGGGTGTCCTGTTTTTAGACCTAAAGGGTTATGTTGGGCGTGGAGTCTTACGCACCTGGAACGAGCTTGGGTCTCGCCCCCTGTCAAAACAAAGCGGCCGGCCCAACTAAAGGGAAACGGTTTTGTCCGATGGCCATCTTCTTGCAAAAGTCTAGAAGGGGAGGGGTTTCGGGACGGCCCCGGGTGGGCATACTTCATTGCCCCATATTTTTTTACTAAAGAGGGTATCCCCCCTCCAGTGTGGGGTTTTTGTGATACCCCCCTTGTGTGCATAACTTTTTTTGGGAGTGTCCCCAAAACAAAAGCCCCTACCCCTTTTGGCTTTTTTTTTTTAAAGGGCTTACGTTTTTTTTTACGCAAATAGTGCGGGGAGTTTTTTTTTTTACCCCGTTTTATACCCCAGGGGGATTTTTTTGGTCCCATTTAAAAGTCATTTTATAAGTTGCTCTTTTGGATATTTTAATATTGAGATTTTTTTATCGGTTTTATTCCCTTTTAACCGGGTTTTTTTTTGTTTTTTTAAACGTATTATCATTTTACATTTTTTGGTTTTTTTACGTTTTTTTTTTAAATTTTGTTTGTTTTGTATTTTTATTGGGGGTGATAAACTTTTGGTTTTTTTAGCGGGTTGTATCTTTTAAATTTTTACCAAGGGGCCCTTTTGAGCACTCCTATATGGGTGTCTCAGAGGGTGAATGTTTTTTTTTTCCCCCTTAGGGGGATTTTAAATTATTTTTGTAATTTTTTTGGGGGCCCCTAATCACCTCGATGTGTGGGAGGGGCCTTTAAAAAATTTTTTTAATAATAATAATAAAAATTTAATTTAATTTAGTTTTTTTGGGGCAAACATGTTTTAGGGGCTATGTTAATCTTTTTTGGATTAAGGAAAAAAAAATGTTGTAATTTTATAGGGGGGGGTTGTAAAAACCTGGGCCCCCTCAATGACCAATCCGTGGGTAGAGCCCCTAAAAAAATGAGATCTAACCTTCGGGGATCCGCGGGGGAGTAGCAAGGAAGGTTATTTTTGGGGCCCTTTAATGGGGGCCAGTAGCTTTTAAACATAATTGAGGAAAACTTCCCCTCTGATATATATTTCCCGGGTAACCCTGTAGCTTGTCGCGAAGTTTAAATCCCAGTAAAAAAAAATTGTGGGGCCCAGTGAGTTTAGAAATTACTCACAAATTAAATGACTCCTCTTATGAGCTTAAAAAAGGGGGAACCAACAATTTCACCAAAAGGGGGGAACATAAATGTAACAAAATAGAAGAAAAGATAAAAAAAAATTTAATAGGGAAAGTATAGTGAAATTTTAAAAAATCTAAGACTCAAATACTAAAGGGAGTGTATAAAAATTTTTAATTGTGGGGTTGAAATTTTTACCCGGTCCAGAAAAAATTTATAAAAAAAGGGCCGTAAAACTTTGCGGAATCCCGAGTTTTTTAAATAAAAAAAAACATATATTAATTGGTGGAAAATGTGAATTAGTGGGTCCTGAACGTCAATAAAAATTTTAAAAACACTAAATGGGTTTTCCTGTATTTACTTAAAGGGTTATGAGGGCCCCAAACATAAGATTTTATATCATTTTTGGAACCCATGGCGCACCCACTCACACTTCAAAGTTTAAAAATAAACCCAAAAAATGTCTTTACTCTTAATTTTTCCCCCGCTTGAGGGGAAAAATTGAGGTTCCAGCCCTTTCGACCCCAAACCGGCGCCGTGTTTGGAACCCGGAAAAAATTCCCATCCCCTCAAATTTAAACCCTTTGTATTTCCCATCACATTTTTTTCATGTCTAAAACCCAGCGCGTCAATTTTCTTTCTTAGGCCCTTCTTCTTTAGCTTCTAAAAAATGATTGCCATGGTAAAAAAACAAAAAAAAACATAGAGGTTGCATAATTTATAGGGTTTTTAGAGGTGGTTTCATTATTTTATTTAAAAGCTGCCCTAGGGAGGAAACCCGGTTTAAACGATTGTAATGCCCCGCCACCTTCAGGGAACACAGGGATTTAGGAGGGATTTTTTTTACAATGTTTTGAATATTATTTTGATTTTTAATAAATTTTTTCCCCAAGATAAAAAAAGCTAAACATTGAATTTTAAAAGTAAAATTGGGAAGATAGTATACAAAATTTTAAAAAATTTTAAAAAAATTTAAAACCAAACTTATTTGCGATAAATTTGTTTTTTTTTAAAATCTTTTGGTGGAGATTTGTGAAATTTTTTTTATTTTATCTTTTATTAAAATTTTGGGGAAAAGGGGGTTTAAACAAAAAAGTGGTAACAAACCAATAGAATAAAAAAAAATAAAAAAAAAACAATTTTTATAAATATTTTTTGGTAGTATAATATATGTGAAATTTTATATGATGGGAAAAATTTAGTAGATTTTTTATTGTTTTTTTTTTTTAAAAAAAAGGTGTGGAATTAAATTTTAAAAATAAGGTCTGAATCTCGGTATTTTTTTTGTTTTGTTGTTCCAATAGGTTTAAGAATTTTTGGGATTGGGATTACGTTTTGGGTTTGCCTTTTTGGGTTTTTGGGTTTTTAATTGTGTAAAAAAGGGATTGATTTAAAAAAAAAAATTTTTTAAAAATTTTTTTTGTGTTCAGAATGAGTTTGAAAGGTGTGGGTTTTCCCAAAATTTCCCCATCACCCAAAACTCAACTCTGAAATCAAAGTAATTAAAAGGGAATTTACATGTGAATGTAATTTTGATACATAGGCCTGATCGAAGTAATCTTTCTTTTTTCGATTGATAAAACCCCCATTATTAATTTAAATACAATAGATGAAAATTAAATTCGCCAAACTTCTAAAACCTTCCGAGAACCCAACTTAAAACCAATTAAATTTGGGGAAAAAACTTTTACAATCCTTCTAAAAAGGTTTTAAAATAGGGACATTTTTGTAAAACCTACACTTTCAAAACCCATTCTAAACAGAAAAACAAAGATTTTATTAGGAAAAAAAAAACAAAAGTATTTTTAAAACTCTTAAGCCCTAGAATTTTTACCCGTTAACTTTTGCTAACCCCAAAAACTGTCCGGGTTTTAAATAGCAGTAAAACCCCCAATTTGGGTTTATACAGATTTATGATTGTAATTTCGAGCGTACATCCAAGTTTCGAATTAAAATTGTCGAATTTAGGGTATTCGAAAATATTAAACCCATTTCGGTCTTAGGACCCCCCAAATTAATATTTTTTATATAAATTATTAAAATGTAAAAAAAAAACTTTGTAACGTTTTACGGTCCTTTTTAATTTGAAAGAGGGGTCATGTCCCCTTCGGGTTGTAAACTTTTGTCTAATGAATTTTTTAGTAATGTCGAGTTTTTTCCCTTGAAAAAAACATTAATGGATAAGTGTTTGGGATTGTGACTTAGTGTGATGTTTTAACCCTTTTGAGTTTTGAAATTTCCCCTTTTTAACTAAAAAAATGTTTTTAAAAATGAAAGCTATTTTAAAAAAGGGCGTATTTGTGAGACAATTAATCAAAAAGGACTCTAAATACCCCCGCCCTGGATCTCGGGGCCTCGAAACGACCCTCATCGGAAAAACCAAAAACTAAACGTTTTTAAAACGTTTTTTCCCTCCCGGGTGACCCCCCAATTTTTTTAACTACGAAAATTTTAAAAAACCCTTTTGTAGGGTTTATTTTAAATTTTAAAATAAAAAAATTCCCCATTACATAGTAAAGAACAAGACATTGAAAATATTTTTTGTTTTCTTTTAAGAGTTACGTCCCTGGCTGGATATGTCAATGGAATTTCTATTTTAAAACCCATTATATGACGGGGTTTTTAAATTTTTTTAGATTCCTTAAAATAAATATAAAATTTGGTTTACAACTCTCAACAATCGATTATTTTAAAATTTGGGACCAATAATGCATGTTTTTTTCCCCCGGAAATAACTGATGAAAACCAAAACTTCTTTGGGTTTGAAATTTCGTTTAATAGCTTTGTACTACAATTTTCTGAATAAAAATATAATATTTTTAATTTGAGAAAAACCAAATATTTATTATCTTCCTCCTGACCCGGGCTTATTTCCCAAGGGGGTTTAAAAAGGGAACTGCCCTAGAATTTGCGGGAAAAAACATGATCGAAAAAAAAAATTGTCGATTTTGGGGAAACTACAAGGGTAAAAAAAATTTTGCTTACTTTAAATTTACCTAGTTACATGCGATTTGGTTCAATCTTTTGGGGAAAAACGTATATTAATATTAAAGCAAGCTGGAAAACTTTTTTTAATTACGCCCACTGCCCGTATTGTGGGAATCACAGTTAAATTTAATTTCATTAGATGATAAAAAAAAAAATCACAGGAATTGGGCCCTGGGTCCTTTTTAATTATTGCATTAATGCAATAAAAATTTAGAAACTGCGATTCGTTTTCGGTTCAGATTTCTTTTTTCACGGAAAAATTTGGGACTGAGTTTTGATTCCGGGGTTTGTGATGTGCGTGGATTTCATTAGAATTTCAATTTAAAAAATTAAAAAATCTTGTTTTTAAATTTTTGTGAAAAAACACTTCTCCGGTGTCGATGACCAAGTTTTGATCGCTCGCATGATTGGTTGTTCATATTTTTGCCCCCCCCTTACTGTTCCACACGTCCTCAAAGTAAACCCTTAAAACCCTGGGGAAAAAGGAATGAGCTAAAAAGGGGGAATTGATGCTCAGTGGGAGGTAGGGTTTAATTTAAAAGAATTTTTTAAAAACTCACTTCTATTGTTATGGTCTTGTTTTAATATTTTAATTAAATAAAATTGTAATTTGGTTTTGGGGAAGAAGTTTTTGAAATAACTATTACAAAATTTTTAACTTTCCCGAAAATTTTTTTAATGTCAGTTTTATTGATATCGGAATTTTTGGGATTTTTTTTTTAGCACGAAATAAATGGTTCCCTTTTGCAATTTAAGGGGTTTGGGATTTAAAAGGCACCGGATTTTCAGTCCCCTCTGGAGGTATATACCAGCTTCACCCTATTTTTCAAAAACATCAGGGGCCCTATGTGTTTTTTTGATTTTTAAAATGCTTTTTTTATATAGGGTATTTTTTTTTTTTACCCCCGGAAATTTTTTTATTTTTCTACAAAAATCAAAAAACCCAAAAACACGGGAAAAACCCAATTTTTTCATTTTTCCACTTACTCAACTTTATTCTTATTTTATATTTTTGAGTACCCCCCACAAAATTTTAATTCCAAAATAAATCACACCCAACACAGAAAATTTATTACTAAAGTGGTTATTATTCCCCCCACTAAACTAAAAGGGGTTTTACTATTAATTTTCCATTTTAAATTTTAAAAATAAAATTTAAACTATGTGCGGGTACATCAAAATTTGTCTTTTTTTTTTACTTTTATCTTGCTTTACAGTTAATCTTTAAAAAAATTAATTAAAAAAATATATTTAAAAAGACTTATCTTTTACTCTTGAGGTTTCTAAATTTTAAAATCATATAGATCTTTTTCAAAATTAAATTTACTGTCAGTAAAAACTGTGTAAATGTAATGATTAAAAAATTTGTGAAAAAATTTATAGTTGTAAAATTGTCTCTATATTATTTTGAAATTATAATATTTGTTTTTTTTCCCAAATTAATTGTTTTTTAAAATTAATTTTTTCCTCTTAAAAGGTCGACCTCCCCAGCTTATGAAGAAAGGGAAAACTGCTGCTTGAATACAGAAAATAATGTTAGAAAAAGTTTAATGATTTTAAATTCAATGTTATGGGGGTTGCAACATCTCCATTTCCCACGCCAAAAATTTTTGGGCCAAAATAAAACTGGGGGTGTTTAAAACCCCAGGACCTGTGAATACTTATCGAAAAAACCCCTGCCCAAAAATAAATTAACAAATATTCTGAATCAATATCACAAGGGATTATTTACAAAGCTATTTTTGCTAAAGAAAAATAAAAAAAATGTAGTTTAATATTTGATTATTTGTAAAATAATGGGATAAAAAATTAGTTTTAAAATTTTGGCATTTAATTTAAAATATATACTTAAATTTTGTTTTATGCTTCTAGGCCATGTATCATCATGTTTTTGGGGGAAGCATATTTACTACCTTTGGGAGTATACACTAATGAAGAAGGGGTGTTTAGAATGGGGGGGGAAAGGGGGGCAATTTTACCTTTATTTGTAGGATGGGGTTTTGTTTTTAGTATGGAATATTGATGGATTTTTCAACTTTGTTTTTTTTTTAGTTATTATTAGAAGTTTAAAAAAAATGGATCTCAAAAGAAAGCAGTTTTTAATTTTTAACAAACAAAATTATTTACAAAAAAAAAGATAAAGAAAAAATTTTTTTTCAGATGAAAAATGTTCTTCCCTATAAGTTGTTTAGAAAAAAATGGAGTAATAGCCCTAAAAAACCAAAATTTCTCCCTTTGTTATGTTATCACGTTTAGGGATCTAAACTTTTTGGGAGCATAGTTAGAAATTTAATAAATTTTTTAGTCTATAATTTTTTATTTAAAAACGTGAGTTGTAAATTTCCAACCCTATTCCTCCCACCAAAGTTCAGCTGGACGTTTGGGTACTACTACATTTTATTCTTTTTATGTAATTTTTATTTTTTATGTATTGCTCCCTGTGAGTCCGACCTCATAGTCAGTGGGTATTTTCCCCTTTCTTTTGAGCAAAGGGGTTTCGGGTTTATGGTTTTGACATGGCCGAGAAAAATATTTTGAAAAATTTAGATTTCCCCTCTCGCGGGATGAATTTATGGTTTGAGGGGTGATTGTTGGTTTATTATAAATCAAAACTAGTTTATAAGTATTGTGCTGATATAAGCTTTTTTTCCCCAAAAAGTGAAAGTTTAAAGACCTAAAATTTAAACCCAAAAATGCACCTGTGTGTATTTTAAATTACCCTCTACCAATTAAATAGGATATATCATTCTTATTCAGTCAGGGTGTATTTTAACGCATTTTGGGGGGAAAAGAAGTATTCACATTTTGGTGGGGGTTTTGAGCTTTGTTTTGGTGTACATTTATGAAGTAAAATTTTTAAAAGTAGGTTGTAAAAAAGGAAATTATTAAATTTAAAAAATTAATAATTTGTAAAAAAAACGAGGGTTTTTGGGAAAGCCTAAATCACCCAAGATATAATAAGAGTACGAAAAAATAATAAATTTTTTAAAAACCATTATTCTAAACTAGGGGTTTATTTTTTTTTTTAAAAAATTTTCCGGGGCGAGTTTTCTTTTGACATTCTTGGCTGGAGGTCTTTGTTTCCCGAATCCCCCTTACGCTCTTGATTACTGCATAATTTTAAATTTTCTCAGAAGATGCCCTGTTTTTTTGGTTTATAGAAAATTATTGGTTTTTAGCTTCACAGGATAAATTGTCATCCCGTAAGAAAAAACAAATAATGTGCTCAGCCCTTTAAAAAGACGGGATTGTCTCAGTGCTAGGGAATTTTTAAATGCTCGCTCTAGGCGAGTTTAAAGATGCGTATTTTTCGGGTTGAGCTAGCCCTCCGGGGCGGGGAGTTAAGATCTGAATTCGGTTTGGGTTTGGACGGGGGGTTTAATTTTTTTATATTGTTTTTCTTTTGTTCACTTTCCCTTCCACACCCCATTTGTTTTTACATGGACAAGTGTTTAATGAAATTAAAAACAATGGATACAAGCCAAAATAAGTTTTAAAAAAAAAAATTTGGAAACATGGTATATTTTATGCTCCCTATTAAAAAAAGGGGCAACCAGTTTTTTTTTAAATTTAATTTTGATTGACAAAATTTTTTATTTTAAAAATTTGAGGTTGTAGTCTATTTACTTTATTTATTAAAAAAAAGGGAATCATTTTTTAAAAGTTTCAGGGGACTTTTTAAAAAGCCCAAAATAAAATTTATTTTTAAGTTTAAAAGGGAATTAAACTCACAATTTCAAAGGGGAAAATTTATCTTTTTAAAAATTTTTGAAAAGGCAGAAGTTTATAAGCAAACAGGGGGAAAATTATGAAGTTTTTTTTTAAAAAGAATTACTTTTCCCAATTAGGGGAAAAAAATAAATTTCAGGGTTTCCCCGGGGCTTTTCTTTCTGTTTTTTTTACATAAAAATGGAAATTTTTATTTAAAACCTAGTTGGTTTAATATAAACAAAATTAATATATATTGTTTCAAAAAAAAACATTTAAGAAACCATCACTTTTCTAACAAATAAACAACCCTTCTTTTTTTTCCCCGGACATATTTTTAAAAACTATTTTATTTTCTTTCCTTTTTGGGAAATTTTGGTTAACAAGATATGTTTTTTTTAAAATTGTTTTATTTTATATTTTTTCATTTTACCCAATGATAAAATAGTTTTTTTTATCTTTATTAAAGGGTTTAAAATATTTTTTAACATTGTTGTATCCGTTAATTTTTAACAACCCTCCAAGTAAATATACCCAAAAAAATTTGTCTTTTCTTTTTGGGTTTGTAATATTAAAGGTGTCCGGATACAATTTTTAAATCAAAATTTTTATATTGATTTTTTCAAAATAACACTCTTAAACCACTCTTAACTTGTTTTTGTTTAATATGATTCAAAACATTTCCTTTTAAAAAATTTTTAAAACTTTTAGTTACCGGGTTTTCAGGCCCGGGCCCAAATGTTTGGTCTAGGCGAAGTTACGATAAACCCCAAAAAATTTTTAAAACCCCCCTTATTTTATTAGGGAAAGTATGAAACAAAGATATTCATCTAGATTCGATTTTAAAAAAGTACCATTATTATGTTATATCTTTATATCTTTTAAAAATTTAATTTTTAAAGATTATCAGATCTTGTATTTTCTAAAATATTGTTATTTAAAGGGGGAGAAAATAATGAATCCCCTCCCCTCTGTGACCAATGAGTGAAAGCGGGGTACAATTTCCTTTCTTTATCATATCATAATTTTTCTAATTATAAATTTTTAGGAGCTTAAAAAAAAGAAAACGTTTCGATAAAGAAGAATAAGTTATTTTGAATTTGTGTTAAAATGGCTTTTTTTTAAATTTTTACAATTTTAGATTTTAAAGAAGATAGGGCTTATTTGGGGACAAATTTTGGGGGGAAAATTTCTACGGGCCCCCTAAAGGGAAATCAAAACAACATGAAGCTTTAAAAGCTTTTGGAAATATAATATAAAAAATTTTTGGGGTTTTCACAAGGGAGTTTCATTTAAATTATTTATCATACGTTTGAAAAATAAATATTTTAAAAAGGTAAAATAAAACCCGACTTTAAATTATGTACTGGGAAAAACCCCCATTAAAACATATTGAAATACATCATTTTCCTGGCAACAAATACTAATCTTTGGCTTTTTTTAAAAACAAAAGATGTTATTTATAAACCCAAAAAAATTTATAAAGAATAAAAAACAAAAAATATTACAGGGCGATACTTTTAATATAGTTTTATCTACGATTTTTGAGACCCTTCACATAAAAGAAAATTTTTTTAAAAAGAAAATTTAAGGTTTAAAAATTCCCCCAAGTTTATTTTTCCCAAAAATTTTATTCAAGATACCCAATGATTAAAACAGGTATTTTCTTTAGGAATCAAAAACCAGGGGTTTACCTTTTTTATTTTAGGGATATTTTATAAAAAGTTGGCAGGGTAAAATAAAACAGTATTTTCCCTGGAAGTCGGGTTTTGGTTAATAACTGGTCATCATTTCAACTAAAAGGGGGATTAAAAACTCTTAGAGTGTTTAATATGAATAGTAAAGATTTATGTGTGTTCTACCCACCCTTATTAGTAAATTTAACAACAAAACCAAAATTTTAACATTTTATTTAAAATTATAGGGTTAGGCTTTATCTTGCCAAATCAACGTACACGGGTTTTTAAAACCCCCTGTATGTTATGTGATCTTTTTTAAAATCGAGATGGATTTGATATAAGTGATGATTTTTTTGGTAAATTGCAACGTAGAAAAAGGGCCCACAAAAAGGCAATTTTTTGGGAGAGTTGGCGGTTCAGGTGATTCAAAACAGGGGGAAAAAAACCCCTTTAAATTTTAAACAGATTTCCCGTATTATTTTTGAAGTTTGAGTCTTTTTGGAATCTGGTTCGAACTAATTTTAAATTAATTTAACCCCCACTTTCCAATTTCGGGAAAAATTTTAAACAAAAAAATTTAAATAAGTTTAAGAAAAAAATTGAAACCCTTTTCCAAAATTCCCAGTAACAATAATTTAATTTACAAAACCCAAAATATAGAGTGTTGCTTTAAATGGTTTGAGTTAATTTTCTTCGTTCGAAAATTCTTAAAAATTAAGCAAAATTCTAAATTCAAACCCATTCCTTTGCCCAAAAAATAAAAATTAAAATTCAATTTTCCAGATGACCCCAAAAAAATTTCTATAATTTTTACAAATTTTTTGGGAAAACCCGTCCCAAATTTTAAAAAATTGTTTACAACGGTTTTCTATTTTTTTCAGTGGAAAAAAAAATTGTTTTCGAGGTTTGGACAATTTTCCCCCAAAAATTCCCAAAGTTTTGGATTTTTAAACTGAAAAAGAAATTTTTTAGATGTGGATTGGAAAAGGGGGTGATTTCGCCTCAAAAGATTTTTAAAAGAAAGGAAAAACTTTTTTGTAAGGGGGGGCTTTCGGTTAAAATTGGGATATGGTTTTAAAAATTAAATTTTTTCAAAATAAAAATTTAAAAATAAAAGGGAAACTTAATCAAATAATTAATTTTTTTTCATATTTTCCCATTCAAAATTGAAAATTTAAATTCTAAATTAAAACATTTTCAAAATTTGTAAGTGGGAAAAAAATAGTGCCAAAACTATATAAGTGTTTTATTAAATTAGGAGGGAAAAAGAAAACAATTATTTTTACCAAACATCTTCCTGTAAATAAACTGTTCTCATATTGCAAAAAAAATTACCCCTTAAACTTCCCACCCCTTCAAATTTATTTCATGATATATCTATTTAAATTTTTTTGGGTTTTTATGTTAAAAAAAATTTTTTAATATCATTTCAAGAGTCCAAAAATTAGGGCGAAGTGGGTTTAAACATGCCCAAAATAGAGGGAAAGTGCTGCAAAGGGTGTAGCTGTGAGAGGAGATACAAAAGAAATCATTACAGCGATGAGTGCTTTTTTTGGGTACTTCGTTCTCTAAAGGGTAATCGGGAAACCCCGAACAACAGTCACGATCAAAGGGGGGGGTAATTTTACTCCAAATTCGATTGGATCCAAATTTGGGTGGGCACAAAAAACCTTTTTTCACTAAGTGGTTAGCCCACTTTTTTTGAAATCCTCAACGATTACAAAAAGTAAATTTTTTGCCAGTAACCCGTTTTTAAATACTCTTTTTTCAAAGTACAAACAAAGATGACTATATTCAACATTATTTTTTTATTTTCCATGAAAACATCACTGAAAATTTTTATTTTCTATTTTTCCCAAACCCTATAGCATTTTACATTGATTTCCTTTAAATTTTTGTAATTGTTTTGTTTTAAATGTAAAAAAGGGTTTTTTTAGTAATAAAAAAACAACTTAAAAAGACGCTCCCATTTGTTGCGAAATTTAAGTTAAGCATATCATATTTTTCTTCGTTTTTTTACTGGGGGGAAAGTATTGGAAAAGAATTTTGGCCTACTTTTATCATAGTAAAAAATAAATGTTGTTACACTAACTACCCGAAGTTATTTTTATTTTATTAAACTTTAAAAATTTAGATGTGACGCCTGCATATATGTGATAATTTTTTTGAAAAAAAAAATAGAAGTTAAAAAACATTTCCCTGGGGGCCCCTTTTTATTTATATCACCTTTAATTTAGGACTTCAAAATTAAAACCCTTTATTTTTTGTTTTACTAAGACATTTTTTGTAGTTAAATTAAAAGTAAGCAAGAGGGCAGACATTTTTTAAATTTATCTTAAAAAATTATTTAACCCCAGGGTATTATTAATGATTTGGGTGTATTAAAATCGTTAAATTTAATCTATTATAGGGGGTATATTATTTAGAGTTAAAATAAATTAAAATCTGATTTTTTAAACTCCAACAATATAATTATTCTTACAATGACCCAATAAGGGGTTCGTTTCCCCGGAAATGAACTGAAATAAACCATAAAATTCTTGGTGTATTTCGTTTTTTGGTTTGCTTGTAATAAAAAATTCTTGCCTTAAAAAACTTTAAAATTGCCCAAAATGAGCCTAACCAAAATATTTTATTTCTTTCTTCTGGGCCTTTTATAAGTTTTTAGGGGGGCAAAAAAAGTTTTTGAAACTGTTTTGGGGCTACTTGTTGGGGAAAAATATGTCGAGGTTTGGAAAAATAAAAAGGGGGGACAGTTGCCCTTTCTTTAAAAAATACTTTGTCACATTTCGGGTTTGGTTCAATATATTTGAGGAAAAAATTTTTTAGAATATTTTTAAAAACAAGCTAAATAATTGTAAAATTTTGTTTTCTGTCCGTATTTTAAAAAATCACCCGTTCAT
Organism: Timema cristinae; assembly: GCA_039000515.1. NCBI lineage: Eukaryota > Metazoa > Arthropoda > Insecta > Phasmatodea > Timematidae > Timema > Timema cristinae. Next base: position 28,011 of record JBCFYV010001418.1, on the reverse strand, counting down.
TTAAATTTTAAATTTAAAAGAAAAAAACAAAGATTTCACAGGAAACGAAGTTGGGAAAACCCAAGCTAATACCATTTATTTACCCGAATTCGTCTCGTGTTCGGAGTCTGGAGGTGGGAAAAAACGGTAAATCCCAAAAGGATATGGAAAATCGGTCAATGGCATCACAAACTATCCGAGTGGGCCCGTGGGCCAAAGGACTACTGTTTTACTAAATTTTTTTCGAGTTAAAAAAACAAATTTATTTTGATTTTGTGTTTAATGAGTTTAAATTTTATATTTAAAAAAATTTTTAAATTTTTTTTAAAAAAGGGATCTTATATTGTAAATTTTTTGGAGTCTGTTTAACTGGCTGTTGAAAAGGGAACACATCCCAGAAGTTTTAAATAGCGAGGGATAGAGTATTAAAATATTCTAGTTCTCAAAAAAACCCAGTTTATTTTATTATTTACCCTAAGTTGAAAATAAATATTTTATATAGGGTGAAATAAAAAACCACAAAAATTTTGTATCTAGGAAAACCCCCTATTATTTAAAATATATAAATACATCTTTTTGGGCCCCGGGAAAAAATTAAAAATTTTTATTGATTTTTTTAAAAGAAAGAGGTTTTTTTAGTTTAAAACTATATTTATAAGGAAAATAAACGTTTTTATTTTCTCGCGATTGTGTAAAAATATTATCCCCCGACATTTCGGGCTAATATTATTTAAAATGACATAAGGGGTACATCACCAAGTTTCTCCCGCCCTTATTTAAATTTTTTCCATGACTAAAACAAGTTTTTTTCCTTAAAAAATCTTCCCCAAAATTTTTTTGGCGTCTAATTATTATATTTTATACTTTATAATAAAGTTGATTTGGGTAACGGGAAAAAAAATATCCCGGAAAGGATATTGTTAGTCAAAGTTTGTATTTTAATTTTCTTTTAAATTTTAAGCTCCCTGAAAAATGTAGACGATAAAAATTTTTAATTTCCCCGACTAAGTTTGCAAAATAGGGCAAAGCTTTAAATTATTGCGGGGAAAACCGACTGTATCATGTTTTTTCTTTTAAACCAAATTTTCCCGGGAAATTTTTAAAAATTTTCCTTTTTTGATAAACTACTTGGACAAAACAGTAATTTTTCCCGAACCCTTTTTTTTTAACAACCTTAAAGGTCGGAAGGGATTATTAAATTTTCCATATTCCAAATTTGTTTTTTTTAAAAAAAAAAATTTTAATGAAAAAAAAAACTTTTTATAAGGGAATAGAGCCCGACATATTTTTTACTTTGGTTAAAAAGGGTTTTTTTTTAATTGGGAAAAAGATAGGTAGTTTCGTGTATGAAATTTTTAAAATGAAATTATTTTTATTTTTAAAACTAAGATTTTAATTTTTGTAACCTCGCGGGGAACTTTAAAAAAGACGCTTTTTTTCTTAAATTTAACATTGGTTTAAAAACTAAGTAGTGCTTTGTTTCACTTAACGGGTTTTTTTAAGGCCCTTTTTGAAAAATTTTATAAATTTTCCCTTTTTTATTTTGGGCCCCAAAAAACAATATGGTTTGGGTTTTAGGGGGGTCGAGATTTCGTTGACATTTATCAAAAATCTCTGGTTGAAATTTACGATATAAATTTTTTTCTCTATGAGGTGTTATTACGAAGTAAAAAAAAACAAAGAAAAGTTTTTTTTATTTTTGTTACGCTTTGAAATTTAAAAATCGCACTGAAGGCCATTTCAAAACCCTTTTATTTTGTCAAATATATTTTCTGCCTTCTCGAGATTTATTAATTTGACATGTAAAAGCCATTTTTATTATTATTATTAAATTTTTTATTATTATTATTTTATTTATTATTCGGGAGCGCAAGCCTCGCCCCGTTGCCCCCCAAACCCTTTCCCCTTTCCCCAAACAGCCAAGTACTAAATTAATAGCCAGTATTTTAAGTTTTATATTCGGTTTTGTTAAAATCAAGATGGCCCTCGATGTACTTTTTTTGTTTAATGGGTACCTCCGGGACTATTCCGTGGATTGGTGACGAAAGACGTTTCCCATATGATGAAACCCCTCTTGCTTTTATTTTTTATTTGTCTAAGAAAATAAAAAAGAATCATTAATAAACAAACAGTTTGATATTTGGTTTAATAACTTCAAATATGATTATTTCTCTTTTCACCGCTTTCCCCCGGGGAAATTTGAATTTTTGCCTGGGAAATTTTTTTTCTTTTTCTGAAGAGGGTAAATCCATCAACCTTCGAGGGGCCCAAACCCAATTTAAAAATACTTTTTTTTTGGGAAATTGGATTATTGTTTAAAGTGAATTTTGGAGGTGGTAATTTTTTTTTTTGATCTTATTTCATTGTTAGGTTTTGAATGTTCGTCATTTATAAAAGTTGGGTTTTTCTCAAAAAGGGTTTTTGGTTCATAAATTTTAAAAATTAAAAATCGGAACGAATTCCAAAAAATTTTTTTTCTCGAAAATTCATTATTTTATCTGGGGTCTTCTTTTTTAATTGTTTTTATTATTTTCTTTGATTTGAAAACCCTGAACTACCCGTCTTTCCGCGGATTATTTTTCATGCCATTTTCTACCCTCTAAACACACAACATCATAGCTTATCATAGAACATCTCGTTTTAATAAACACCATTTAAAACCCGACCCGGGGTTAAAAAACCCGAGTTTTTTTTTATTTGGAAAGATAAAGCTTATGAGGTAACTTTAAAATTTAAAGGGGTATCAATTTTTTTGGGGGGTTATCAAATTACTTTTTAATAATGATGATAGATCTCATTTAATTCTATCACCCATTTTATATGAAACAAAAATTCTAATTTGTAATTCTAGTGTTATGATTTAAGTATTGCAATTTTGAAGTTCAATAAATTTCTTTACAAATTTACCTTTTCTCAACTTTATTTTAAAAAGGGGCAATATTTAAAAAATTTACGCCAAAAGTGTGAGGTTCCTAAGGAAAAAAACATTTTTTGTTTTTGGAATTTAAATTGAATAGATTGGGGGAGATTTTGGGTTTATGATATCCTTGTGGGCAAACTTTAATTTTTTGCCTCGTTTAAAGTGTGGATAATATTATATTTCACTACGGGGAAAAAAAAATTTTGTTTATTTTCCTTAAAAAATAAAGCATTATGCCCCCGGCCATTTAAAACTTTAGGTTTTGTTCCTTTAACAGCCCCGTTAATCAGAACCAAATATTTAACAAAAATTAAAATCCTTCTTTTAAAAAAAATTTTAAAAATTTTTTAAAAATCAAAATTTGCCCATTAAAACAAATTTAAAAAAGTTGTTACTCGGCCGTTCTTTTTTTTTTAGCCCTTTGGCCCAAAGTTAAGCCCGAATTTAAAGCGATACGTTATATATTTCCTTTTTGATGGGGGTTTTTTCAAAGGTTTTTTTCAGTTTTAAAAAGTATATATTGTTTGATATAAATAATTTAAAACAAAAATTTTTTTCATTATCCAAAAACCGCATGCAATGATCTTTGAATAACTAATGGTTTTCTTAACATAAAATGTTTTAAAGATTTGCTACTTTTATTTTTTACCAGTATTATTCGTTTGGGGTTGAGACGTTTTAACCCCCCGGTCCCCTGAGGGGAGGCGCGGACATATTTTCTATTTCGGTTTTCACGAATATTTTAGGAAAAAAACAAGATCTGTATAACCCTTTTAAAATTTTTTCTTATATAATAAAGAGATTAAAATTTTTAATGGTATTTTTTTTTTCCTTTAAAATTTTCCCATTAATTTAATGAAAGTCAGTTAAAGAAATTTGTTTAAAATTTTTTGTCAAAAAAATCGTTTTTTTTTATTAATTATTAAATTTAAAAAATTTCCCTTTCAAAAAATTAATCCCCGAATTTTCCCTGGGGGGATTGTCACAGATTTCTTGGGAAACCCTGGGGGCACGTTTGGGAACCCCTGCCCCTTGGGGGTTTTTTGATTTAAATTTTATTTTGGAAAATATTTTCGTTTTTTAAAATTTTGTTGACCATTTAATTCATAAATTTAAAATTAAAAACTAAAATTTTCCCTATTTAAGAATGAAAATACTAAATAATGGTCAAACGGGGGAACCCCAGGTTGAGGGGGAAAATTTTTTGTATTACGGAAAATAAAATAACATTTAAAAAAAAGGGCAATGAGTTTAAATATTTAGAAACAATTTTAACTACGATAACAATATTAGATTTGGGGAAAGGGAAGTAATAAGTAAGTAAATTCTTTTTTAATTTCTCGATCAGTAAGTTATTGGCTTCTTGCTTGCTGTCGAGAAAAGTAAAAAAATCAGAAAAAAACAAAACCAAAAATAGGGGGTTGTTTTTTTATGAGTGTGAAAAATGATTTTTTAAATTTAATGACAGAAAGAAATTTAGGGTGTACGAAAACACGGTGCTTAGGGAAAATGTTTGGTTAAAAAATGTATGCATTTTATTGGGGATTGGAGGATATACATAATGATGAGCTGCCATACCCCGTTTTCATCAAACCCTTGAAATAGTTTAAAAAGATCTGCAGGTTCGGTGGGGGTTTGGTTATGCCCGCGTGAATGGGGTTATCTTGAACTGCCCCTTTAAGGGTTTTTTGAAGGGCAAACCTGATTTGGGAAAAAACCACTTGGGGCCTTTTACCTTTTTGGGAAAGGGTAGTATGTGGATAGACTTGAGGGAAAGGGTCGGGGTTTATGTATTATAATTTGGGTAGAAAATAGCCCCCAAATAGGGGTTTGGGGTTTTACTTTTAAGGAAATGCGGAAAAGAACTTTCGGGGTTTTTAATGCCATAGATTTAAATAAAAATGAAGTAAAATCTTTGGTTTAAAAAAATTTTCTATGGGTTTTAAAAATATCTTAAACACCATTTTTACCCTCATTTTTGATATTTATAATTAGATTGAAAAAAAAATTTTTTATTTTACGAAGTTTTTGAGGGACGATAGGGGAACTGAATGATTTTGGGATTGGGGGCGTGAATTAGTTGGGGGAGCTTTCCCAAATTTAAAAAAAATTAAGCCCCAACCAAATAAAAGTATTGTATTTTTTAACAAAAACATTTTTTTTTTTGAAAAAAATGGGGATTAAATTGTTTTCAAAATAAAAGTTCAATTGTTGTTTTATAAGTAAACATATTTTCTCCCCCTTGTTTCCCCCTTTTCTTTTTCTTTACTAAAGGGAAAGTAATGAGTGTTAGCTGATAACTTTCATTTTGCAAAATTTTTAAAATTTTTTATGATCACAATAAAATTTTGCAATCTTTAAAGGTCACTCTTTTTTAAAATTTATGAGAAAATGAAAGGGACCAAAATTTAAAATTTTTTTTGAAATTTTTATTTTGGGGAAGTTGGCCTATTTTTTTTTGGGATGCCTCGTTGTTTTATTTTATCCTTTTTAGGTAGTGAAACATTTCCTTTTTTAATAAATTTTTTATTTTTCAATTTTTGATATAAAAATTTTTTTTTCGAGTAACCCAGTAACCAAAAAAATTTTTTTCTTTTTGGGGTTTTTAACCCGTCTGAATGTAGAGGGGGAAGGGTTTTTGGGGGCATTGTTAAAACAAAAGTTTTTCTTTAAAAAAAGATTTTTATAAAAATTGGGGCCCAAATTTTATTTTGGGGTTGGAAATGAAGAGCCCTGGGAAAAAAACGGTTCTCTTCAAGACCGTTTATTGGGTTTTCAAAAATCCTTTTCGGAAAAAAGTCTATTCAAGATTAGAAGGAATGTTGATAATTTTAAAATTTTTATGTTTACGTTTTTTCACAATCCCACACTATAATTTTAAACAGGGATCAAAATTTTTAAAATTTTTTCAAATTTTCAAAAATAAAAAGACAAACCCTTTATAACAAAAAATATTTAATATTAAAACCCAATAAAAAAATCGTTCATTTCTTTGTTAGGTGTTTTAAAATTTTACCAAAAAAAATTTAAATTTAAATTTTTGATAAACCTGATATCCCAAAAGTTTGGTTTTTTCCGCAAGGGGGAGCTGAAATTTTTTCCATTTTTGGTAGCCATTCAAGGGCTATTCTTAAAACAAGCACCCCCAAAAAAAAATACTGAAGGGATCCCACTAGAAATTAAATTTGCATTTTACCCACATAATCCTGAATTGTTTTCCCTTTGAATGGTTTTGCCATTCAGACATTTTTTTAAAAAGGGGCAACCCCAAAAAAAAAGTCTGAATTGTATTTCCCCTAGAAAATTTGCATTATACCCACAGAAAAGTGAATTGTATCCTTTTTAAATTTCCGGTTAAAAATTGTTTTGATAGATGGCGCCCGAAAAAAACTTGCCTCAAATATTTTCCCAAATTTATAGAGAGCAGCACTTATCCCTTAAATCATACCCGGGGAACTAAGAGCGGCACTTTCTCTAATTAATATAAAAAAAATAAATTTTTTAATTATCCCTTGTCTTTTACTTTAAAAATTTAAAATGGATTTTCCCCAATTATTTTTTTTAAAAATTTACAGAATATATCTGGTTAAGGTTTTTGTTTTTGTATTATAAAATTTTTATACCCCACTATCTTTTTTCTTGTTTACAATCTTTTTATTTTTAATTAAATAAAAAATTTTTGGGCAATTGATTGCAGTAGATCTTTCACGCCATAAATTTTTTTGCTACAGAAAAAATATCAATTACTCCCAAGCAAAAGGTTTAAGTAACTTAAATTAAGATAAAAAAAATTTGGATCATCAAATTTATACTTTGTTTTTTCCCCAACTTTCGTTTTTTTGGGTTTTTGAATCGTTTGGAATTTTTGGTTCAACTTTTTTTTAAAGTAAAAAGGGTTCCCTTTTATTTGGGGTTTTTTTTAAAGGCTCTTTAAAAAATTTCTATTGCTTAAAAGGGGATATGCTTCCCTTTTTTTTCTTAATCTAGCTTTAAGGCCATTTTATTTTAAAAATTTTTTCCCAGAAGTACAAAAATTTAAAAATTTTTTCTTTTTAATAAAAATTTTCAATCAGCACAAGTTTTTTTGAAGTGTTATTATGAAAGAAATTTTAAGGAACCTTGGGCAGCTGCACATGTTCTTTGTCAGTTTTTAAAATCAGAAATCCTAATCTCTTTTAAATTTAAAAAATTTTCAGTGGTTTTTCAAGTTTTTAGGGAAAGGGGTTCCCCTTTTTTCCCCGACTAGTTTTGACTTTCTAGAGAGTAGTGTTGAAGGGAATTTAAAAATTTTAATTTTCCATAAAATTGGCTAGTGTGGGCTTTTGTTTTGGGATTGGTGTTTTAAAAAAATGAAATTTTCCAAATAAAATTTAAAAGGATAAATATATGGGAAAATACATTTTTTTTGGTTGAAAAAAGTTTGGAGATAAGGACATTTATGTTCGAAAAAAAGTGTGGTTAGTTAATTGGCAACCCCTATTTTTTAAAAAGTTTAAAAAAAAAATTTTTGTTACCCTTTTTTCCCCAAAATCTTTTTAAGGGGGTCTCCCCCCAGAAAAATTTTAAAAAAATGGGGTTAAAAGTCTTTAGAAACTATTTTAAAGGGGGTTCCACGGTTTTATTTTTTCTCTCTTCAAAAATTAGTAGTGACTAGAAAATATCTTTATGTAGGGCTTCCACCAATTAAATTTTTTAAAAATTGGATGCCACTAGATTTCTAATTGGAGTGGCCCTCTAGGGTTTTTTTTTTAAAGGTTTGGAAGGCCCTTTGGGGGGCCATTTTAAAGGGGTTATTTATTGGAAATTTTTTGGGGGAAATAAAAACCTATAGAAGCGGTTTAGGTGGGTCTTTCTGATAGTTTTTTTTAAAAGTGAATTTATTAAAAAGTTTGTTTCAAGGCCATCTTTTGGCTTAAATTAAAAACTTTGTAAAATTTGGGGGGGAAATTTAAACCCCTAAAACTAACCCCTCCCTTTCACGCATGCACGCTTTTAAAAAGGGCCCTTTAAAAATGGAAAAAAATTTTTCCCCCAAAAATTTAAAATAGAAAGCCCAATTTTTTTTGAAATAAAAAGTGACAAAATTGAGAAGTTTTATTTATTATGAATTGGGAGACCAATTTATTAGACCTTTATTTCTGTTTCTGACGGGGCGCCATTTTTGGGGGGCGATTATATTTTGGGAAGGAGCCAACTTATATTATTTTTGTTGTAATAAAATTAGGGCCCCCGGGGAATGTCCCTTTGTGCCCTTTCAGCCCTTTTGGTTTTTGGTTACCATGTTTTTCCTAAATGTCACTCCCCATTAGTTTGGGACCTTTTTTCTTTGATAATAAAAATTAAAAAACTCTCTTGTTTTCACCCCCTTGTTTTGTTATTTTTGTGGGATAGTAAAAAGGGGGGGGTTTTGCATGTTTAAATGTTTCAAAATTCAAAACAGAAGGTTGTTTGGGAGTGTGAGTCACAAAATTGGGATGATCAAGTGAGGTCGGGGGTAATTTTTAGGCTTTGATAAAGCATTATTTTTGTTTGGATAAAAAAGTAATTTAAAATCTAAGGATTTTAAACATAGGTGTATAAGAAAAAAGACTCTTCACTTAGACTACTCCCTAACATTTCCCCCCGTAAAAAAAGGGGGGGTAATTTTTTTATCTGAAGCTCCTTGCATTTGGGGAAGGGGGGGCCACGGGGGAATTGCCCCCGGGAACAATTCCATGGGGGGACCCCTTTTCCCCCAAAAAATAATTTTAAAATTCTTTTAAATTATTATTTGTAAATTTTTTGGGGCCAAGTTTTTTTTGTGCCGTGAAAATAGTTTCGAGCCAATTGAAAATAAATAAAATTTTAAAATTTTTGTGATACTTTTAAAAGTTTCTTTGAGGGTTTTAAAAAATTTTCCTTTTGGGTTTGGAAAAGGGTGAACTTTTTTGTTTTATTTTTTTATTCCTTTTTTTTTCCCTCTTAATTTAAAAAAACATTAAAAATTTTTCTCAAAAACCCAACAGAAAATATAATGAAACCCGTATTTCCCTATGTCTATTTTTTTAAAGGGGGGAAAAGGGGTGTTCTAATAATGTAAAATACAAAAAATTTCAAAAATATTCTAATGTGGGGAAACCCCGGGTTTTATGGCCCCTTTTAGAGGGGCCGGGTTGTAAAATTTGATGAAACGGAAAATGACGAAATTTTAAAAAAGAGGATAAAATTTTTAATACCCTTTCTTTTGGTACCCCATTCCACCGCATTAACCCTTTCACTTGGGGGTTCTCCTGAGAAATAAATAGTAAGTCTATTTTTAAATAATTCACCAGGATATGTTAATTATCTATAATTTTTTTAAAAACAAAATTCTTTTTCGCAACTACAAAAGTACGCCACCTATCCGTATTAAATCCCAATTTTTATCCAGTCCACCCAATTTTTCACCCCTATCTCTTTCTTGAGCTGTTCTATCCAGTCCACTCATTTCATTCTATTTTTTGAAACATCCACTCTTTAAAGTTATCCTTCCAAACATCGGAAAACACATTATGAGAAAAAATAAAGGGGCCCATTGGTGACGTATAAATTTAAAGTGGAAAGGGGGGGCGACCCGGAAAAAAACCCAAAAATTTAAATTTTGATGAAACCTCAAATTTAAAGGGAAAAAAGATAAGAGTTTCAGGATTTTAACAACCCTTTGTTGGAAGGGAATTAATTTATTTAAATAATATTTTTTTTTTTGTCTTAAAATTTTTTTCCTGTAAATTTATTTTGGGTAGGTTAAACACGTAAATATTCAGTTTTTTTTAAAATTTACTTTTACTTTAGTGAGTGAGTTAGTTAATTATAACCTCATAACCTTAAAACCTTAATATTCTTATGGGTTTCCTTTTTGTCCAAAAAATATTCAAACTTGTTTGCCAATAGTTAGTTTTAAATTAACTTAACCTTTCTAGCTTTCAAGGTTTTTTTTTCCTAAACCCGTTGGGAAAAAAAATTATTTCTTTGGGTCCCGGGAAACAACCCCCTTTTACCGGTTTTCACTTTTTTGTATATTAATTTAATTATAGAATTATTGTAAAAAAGGTGCGTAAGACGGGGGAGAAAAACTCTCTCTCTTTTTTCCTCTTTCTATCTCTCTGCTCCCCCTCTCCTCCTTCTCTCCTTTCCTCTCTCTCAGGAGGGGTGGCGGGTATACCCCCCTTCCCCTGGGGACTAGGCGGAAAAATTATCTAAAATGATCTTTTTATCTCCTGTTCTCTCTCTTTTCCCTCTCTTCCCCCTTTTTCTATCTCTCTTTTCCCCCCTTCTCCCCCTTCTCGGTAGGAGATGAGGGGTTTTTTTTTTTGGTATAGCCCCCCTTCCCTCAAAATAGGCTGGAAAAAAAAATATCAAAAATGTTTTTTTCTTGTCCAAATGAAACATACATGACCTTAGATTTTATTTCTATGATCAAGGATTAAATAAAAAGTACAACTTTTTTATTTAGGAGTTTTTCTTAAGATTATGATGATACTATTTTAAAAATTCTCTTTCCTCTGTCTTTAAATGTGCATAAAAAAATATTTTTCTCAAAAGTCTTGTTAAAATTTAGAACACTTCCCCCACTAAACAGTTCGTCTCGCCTTCCCCCAGATTATTATGAACTACTTCCTCATAGTTTTCCTTGATGCATACAAAAAATATCTTTCTCTAAAGTTTGTCTAAACATGTTAGAACACTTACCACTTGAACAGTTGTATGCTTCACCAGATTTTTTAGTCCTCTTGTGAAGCTTTTAAAAGGGTCCGTAGGGCACCAAAGTTTTTACCGGTAGATGCACTTTGCCAATAGTTAGCGTTATTTTCGGTTGTCCTCACCTCATGATTTTATCTCCTTCTTGGGGCCGGCGAAGTTGTCGTCGAAACTTTTCGTTCGAGACCTGCTTGACCGATCGATTCCTTACGCTCGATTCGGTCCAACTCGACGCACAAAGCGTTTTCCCCCTCCTCCCGGGATCCTCCCCGGGCCCAAGCTGTTTGAACACGTTCACCCGGGTGATCATTCCCGGGGAAAAATTTGCGGCTCGTTCGGGGAAAACTGTAGAAGCGTTCGATGGACCGATCGATTCCCCGGGGAATTGAGGGTGTTCCTTCCCTTTGATTGAGACCCGGGGAAGCAGAGAACGCGTTCGAAGACTGACTCGATTCCCCCCATTCCCGGGGTTATGGCATCCCAGCCAGTGACGGAAGAATCACAGCATCGCTGAACTTTTTCGGGGCCCCGCGAATGGTATTTAAACCCCCGTTCGAAAAACTTAATATCGCTCATGTCCTCCAGCGGTAACCAACTGCCTAAACATGTTGAATGAGTACGTCTCCCCCCCCCGGTCCGCTTTTCCCCTCGGGATGGGGAGGGGGGAAAGCGCCCTCCCCCCTTCCATATATCCCCGCCCGATCACGAATTGTGAGACGAGTCGAACCAACCCCTTTGAGTATACTTATTTCCCGAAAGTCTGTTATTTTTACGAGGAAACATCCGGATACGAAGTTTTCTAAGCTCCCTTCCGTAGAAAACCTCCCTGATAGGATTACCCTTTATTCTTCGAGTGGGGGGCCTGGGTTAGTCTCGGACGCGTTACGTTTTTTAAAAGTTTTTCGAGCAGTTCGCGGGATGTTGTAATCTCGATGTTCCCCTTTTGTTATTGTAGCAAATGTACTCTGAGAGGCTCAGCTTCTAATCCTGATCATTCTCTGAGAGGTCCAGGTTATTGTACCAGACTGTACTCCGAGAGGGTCAGGTTCTAATCCTGACCATTTCTGAGAGGTCCAGAATATTGTATCAGACTGTATCGGTGAAGTCTAAAGGTTATTGTACCAGACTGTACTCTGGGGGGGGTCCGGGTTATTGTAGCGACTGTCTTTTGAGAGGTCCGGGGTTTATTGTACCAGACTGTTCTCCGAGAGGTTCAGGTTAATTGTAGCGGACTGTAATTGAGAGGTCCAGGTTATTGTACCAGATGTACTCTGAGAGGCTCAGCTGTTAACCCGATGTCACCTTATCTCATTGTCCCGACTGATCTCTGAGAAGAGGTGATTGTCCCAGACTGTACTCTGAGAGGCCAGGTTATTGTACCAGAGGGTACTTTAGAGGGTCCGGTTATTTTGTACCAGACTGTACTCTGAGAGGCCGGGTTATTGTACCAGACTGTACTCTGAGAGGTCAGTTTCTTGTATCAGACTGTCCCTTTTAAAGAAGTCCGGGTTATTGTACCCAAAATGTACTCTGGGAGGCTCAGCTTCTAATCCCGAATTTCACCTTATGTCATTGTACCAGACTGTACTCTGAGAGGGCCCGGGTTATTGTACCAGACTGTCTCTGAGAGGTCCAGATTATTTATCAGACTGTACTCTGAGAGGTCCGGGTTATTGTACCAGACTGTACTCTGGGAGGCTCAGCTTTTAATCCCGAATTTCACCTTATGTCATTGTACCAGACTGTACTCTGAGAGGCCCGGGTTATTGTACCAGACTGTACTCTGAGAAGTCCAGGTTATTGTACCGACTGTATTCTGAGAGGTCCAGATTATTGTACCAGACTGTACTCGGGGAGGCCCGGGTTATTGTACCAGATGTACTCTGAGGGGTTCAGGTTATTGTACCAGACTGTTCTCTGAGAGGTCCAGATTATTGTATCAGACTGTACTCTGAGAGGTCCAGGTTATTGTACCAGACTGTACTCTGAGAGGCACCAGGTTATTGTACCAGACTGTACTTGGGAGGCCTGGGTTATTTGTACCAGACTGTACTCTGAGAGGTCCAGATTATTGTATCAGACTGTACTCTGAGAGGTCCGGGTTATTGTTCCAGACTGTACTGGGAGGCTCAGCTTCTAATCTCGAATGTCACCTTATGTCATTGTACCAGACTGTACTACGAGAGGCCCGGGTTATTGTACCAGACTGTACTCTGAGAGGTCCAGGTTATTGTACCAGACTGTACTCTGAGAGGTCCAGATTATTGTACCAGACTGTACTCTGGGAGGCCCGGGTTATTGTACCAGACTGTACTCTGAGAGGTCAGGTCATTGTACCAGGCTGTACTCTGAGAGGTCCAGATTATTGTACCAGACTGTACTCTGGGAGGCCCGGGTTATTGTACCAGATGTAGTCTGAGAGGTTCAGGTTATTGTACCAGATGTTCTCTGAGAGGTCCAGATTATTGTATCAGACTGTACTCTGAGAGGTCCAGGTTATTGTACCAGACTGTACTCTGGAGGCCCAGGTTATTGTACCAGACTGTTCTCTGGGAGGCCAGGTTATTGTACCAGACTGTACTTGAGAGGTCCAGATTATTTTATCAGACTGTACTCTGAGAGGTCGGGTTATCGTACCAGACTGTACTCTGGGAGGCTCAGCTTTAATCCCGAATGTCACCTTATGTCATTGTACCAGACTGTACTCTGAGAGGCCCGGGTTATTGTACCAGACTGTACTCTGAGAGGTCCAGGTTATTGTACCAGACTGTACTCTGAGAGGTCCAGATTATTGTACCAGACTGTACTTGAGAGGTTCAGGTTATTGTACCAGACTGTTCTCTGAGAGGTCAGATTATTGTATAAGACTGTACTCTGAGAGGTCCAGGTTATTGTACCAGACTGTACTCTGAGAGAGGCCCAGGTTATTTGTACCAGACTGTACTCTGAGAGGCCTGGGTTATTGAACCAGACTGTACTCTGAGAGGTCCAGATTATTGTATCAGACTGTACTCTGAGAGGTCCGGGTTATTGTACCAGACTGTACTCTGAGAGGTCCAGGTTATTGTATCAAACTGTACTCTGAGAGTCCAGATTATTGTACCAGACTGTATTCTGGGAGGCCGGGTTATTGTACCAGACTGTACTCTGAGAGGTCCAGGTTATTGTACCAGACTGTATCTCTGAGAGGTCCAGATTATTGTACCAGACTGTACTCTGGGAGGCCCGGGTTATATGTACCAGACTGTACTCTGAGAGGTCCAGGTTATTGTACCAGACTGTTCTCTGAGAGGTCCAGATTATTGTATCAGACTGTACTCTGAGAGGTCCGGGTTATTGTACCAGACTGTACTCTGAGAGGTCCAGGTTATTGTACCAGACTGTACTCTGGGAGGTCCAGGTTATTGTACCAGACTGTACTCTGAGAGGTCCAGATTATTGTATCAGACTATACTTGCGAGGTCCAGGTTATTGTACCAGACTGTACTCTGGGAGGCCCAGGTTATTGTACCAGACTGTACTCTGAGAGGTCCAGGTTATTGTACCAGACTGTTCTCTGAGAGGTCCAGATTATTGTATCAGACTGTACTCTGAGAGGTCCAGGTTATTGTACCAGACTGTACTCTGAGAGGCCCAGGTTATTGTACCAGACAGTGCTCTGGGAGGCCCGGGTTATTGTACCAGACTGTACTCTGAGAGGTCAAGGTTATTGTACCAGACTGTTCTCTGAGAGGTCAAGATTATTGTATCAGACTGTACTCTGAGAGATCCAGGTTATTGTACCAGACTGTACTCTGAGAGGCCCAGGTTATTGTACCAGACTCTACTTGGGAGGCTCAGCTTCTAATCCCGAATGTCACCTTATGTCATTTGTACCAGACTGTTCTCTGAGAAGTCCAGGTTATTGTAGCAGACTGTACTCTTGGAGGCCCAGGTTATTGTACAGACCGTTTTCTGAGAGGTCCAGGGTTGTAACCCTGACTGTGGCTGGTTATTGTACCAGACTGTACTCTGAGAGGCTCAGGTTCTAATCCAGACTGTAACTAGCTACCTTGTATTATTGTAGCAAACTCTACTCTGAGAGGCTCAGGTTCTAATCCAGACTGTAACTGGCTAGCCCCGTATTATTGTAGCAAACTGTACTCTAAGAGGTCCAGGTTGTAACCTGACTGTAGCTGGTTATTGTAGCAGTCTGTACTCTGAGCGACTTTTATTGTACCAGATTGCTCTCTGAGAGGTCGAGTTGTAATCTGGAGAGGACAGGTTGTAACCCTGACTGAAGCTGGTTATTGTACCAGTCTGTACACTGAGGAGACCTAGGTTCTAATCCTAACTGTTACCTTACGTTCTCTGAGAGGTCCGAGTTGTAATCCTGGAGAGGGCAGGTAAAAAACAATACACACACAGAAAACTCTATTTAATGAATATAATGATAAACATTTTTTTAAACAGATACACACTAAATTAGTATATTTTTTTCTTCAGTCAAGTTTTGTAACCCTGACTGTGGCTGGTTATTGTACCAGACTGTTCTCTGAGAGGCTCGGTTCTAATCCAGACTGTAACTAGCTACCTCGTATTATTGTAGCAAAACTGTACTCTGAGAGGCTCAGGTTCTAATCCAGACTGTAACTGGCTAGCCCCGTATTATTGTAGCAAACTGTACTCTAAGAGGTCCAGGTTGTAACCCTGACTGTAGCTGGTTATTGTAGCAGTCTGTACTCTGAGCGACTTTTATTGCACCAGATTGGTCTCTGAGAGGTCCGAGTTGTAATACTGGATAGGACAGGTTGTAACCCTGACTGAAGCTGGTTATTGTACCAGTCTGTACTCTGAGAGACCAAGGTTCTAATCCTAACTGTCACCTTACGTTCTCTGAGAGGTCCGAGTTGTAATCCTGGAGAGGGCAGGTAAAAAAACAAATACACACACAGAAAAACTCTATTTAATGAATATAATGATAAACATTTTTTTAAACAGATTACACACTAGATTAGTATATTTTTTTTCTTCAGTCAAGTTACGGAACATGAATATTTTTTTTCTCAAGTCTTTTTTAAAGCACTAACATTTTTTTCTAATGATAAAGGTATAGTGACATTAATTATTCACTTTTGTATTAATCAAAACATACATACACAGAAAACTCAAATTTAATGAATATAATGATAAACATTTTTTTAAAACAGATACACACGCTAAATTTGTATATTTTTTTCTTCAGTCTAGTTACAGAACATGAATATTTTTTCTCAAGTCTTTTTAAAGCACTAACATATGTTTTTTTAGTGACATTAATCAAAACATACGTCTGCTTTTTTCTCAAGTCTTTTTCTAGTGGCATTAATCAAAACATACGCACACTGAAAACTCTATTTAAAACAGATACATACTAAATTAGCATATTTTTTTTTTCTCAAGTCTTTTTAAAGCACTAACATTTTTTTCTAGTGACATTAAACAGATACATACTAAATTAGCATATTTTTTTTCTCAAGTCTTTTTTAAAAGCACTAACATTTTTTTCTAGTGACTACACCTACTGAAAACTCTTTTTAAACAGATATGCGCTAAATTAGTTTATTTTTCTCAAGTCTTTTTTTTAAAAAAAAGAGCACTAACATTGACATGAGGGTTAGTAGATGCCTGTTCGCTTGTAGATCACCACTGACATACGCACATGATGGTCCAGCTTCAATCAGCGCCTCTTGAAGGAAGTAGTTGGTTGCTCGCTTATAGAGTAATGACCCCAAGGTAGAGTTCTGACTGATCCAGGTAACACGTATCGTTTGTCATCGATAGAGCATAGTGCAACCCGATTAAATTTTTGCGTGTAAAGTTTGAATCACTACAGCTCTTATTGAACGAGCTTCTCTCATGACTACCGTTTCATTAGTTAAACAATTACGATTAGTCCTCTAAAGAGAGCGTTCTTAACGCGCTACTCTTGACACCTTTAGCCTTGAGCATCTCACCACCCCCTTGCACAGCAAATGAATAGAGTTTAGGGCGTAAACCTATGAACTCAGTGATGATCTGACCTCGAGTCTCGTCTTTTAGTTTACCGAGCACCCTTTATTTACTGCAGGCATGCCGTAAACATTGTCTTGTCCGTAAGTGGAGGTGTCCAGATAGTCATTAGCTAACGGGATAAGTCGTTAGTAGGCGTCCTCGACAGTCATATAGTAGAGAAGCGAGTCTGTGTCAGTGTATTGGAGTTTTTAACGTACCTGGTGGGAAGGCAGGAACCATGATCTGGTAATGTAGACCGTACATGACTACTTTAGAGATTTCCAAAATGGCGAATCCCGCATAAATTGGCATATCAAAGTAAATCTCCTGCGGTTCCATCTCAATGATGGACCAGGTTTTCTGATACAATCATACGGTTTTTAAAGTTTGGACTGGCTATAAGGTTACCAGCTCCAAATTTACCTTCCACCTGGTAGTTATTTTTACCGTACGGTTAGGCCCTCTTGTTAGATATAAGGCGGCCGAATGCGGCATTGTTCATCAATTTGAAAAACATGTTTTCAAACTGATTGCTCGCTTTGCTCCTCATTTCCGCGTTCAGCTTGATATACGGGGCCATCCAAGGAGATTGTTTGAAACTGAGAACACGGTGGACTCTCGTCAGTTTCAACCCATTCACTAAACATAACTTTAGATGACGATAGTGAATGACGTACCTAGTTCTTATCAGCTAGAGTCGTTAATAATTTCTCGTGTTTCCTACGGGTGGAATCCCTTTCTCAGGACAGAACGGCAAGTCAGAATGAGCGTCATGTACATCTTGCGGATATTCAAGATCTACCTGCAAGATATAGCCGTATCCGCATCGTCCTCCACGTTTAGCACGTCCAAACGTTCAATTTCATCATCTTCAAGCCATCTGAACCCTCCATAGGGTAATGAGCTCAACATGCTAAATGAATAGAGTCCATTCACGTCTAGATAAACGAGGTAAGACTCAGGTTTGGAACGGTCAAATGAACTCATATAACGATTATTAGCTACAGAATGACGATTAGCTACGAAACATATCCCTCCTCAAATTTAGCTCCCTCAATGAATTGATGTATATCTACGTCATCTATTAATTCGAGCCGTACCTGGGTTATTCTCAATAGAGCTTGGTACGCTAGACTGGGGGCCGTAAGAGACCATCCGGGATCGAGCCTATACGTCTTCATACAAAGATCACGAAAGTTCTCAAAGACGTCGGCCAGTAGTGTTACGTCGGTATGAAGGTAGAGGTTCGAGTAATCCAAAGATTCTTACATTCGAATAGCCGCCAAACCTCACAGGCGGTGATCATAGTCTTCCTGAGAGATATGACTATCCGTGAGCGCGTTATAAAATTTATCTTTGCCGGTAACTGAGTCTTGTTCAGCCGCTCAAATGAATCTATATAGTCATAGGGGAACACCCCTTTTACGAGCAACTAGTTTGAAACGTTCATCCATCAGGATGACACTTACGAGTGATTTTAAGCTGCTCAGGTTCGAGGTAAGATACGCATTTCTCTAGGGAGGTACATAGAAAGCTGAAACTATCTATAATTTTAATTGTGATCCCTCGAAACCCGTACCGAATATACTTCATGATTACTTTGAATCTTCCCATTGTCTCGCCAATAACCTTAACTTTCCCTGGATTGACAAGAAACGCTCTCCCCTGTGAACGGATCAGTTTCTCTACGTTCAACAAGTGATTCGAGAAGGAAAAAATTATCGTAGCAACGCGCGTTATGAATAACCACGCTCAGATGACTAGGGTTCTTGTAATTAATATTACACCCTGCGTGGCTGCTACCACGATAAAGTCCTGTCAAGTGACAATGATCCATAACGCGGATATCATCATTCGCGTAGGGTTTTTCACAAATATGACAATGAGTGGCCGTATTGTGAGCATCTCTTTGAGCAGGTGTTAGCGGCGTCATTGGAACTACAGTACTATAATAATCTAGTACGCGCTTTGCCGTATCTACTAGAGCTTCAACAAATTGGTCTGTACAATCTTTTCCCGTGAAGTATCGGTACTCCGAGAGATTATCATCAAAAATACATTTAGTGTACATGCCTACAGAATATGCTACATGACTCTGTACATTCTCAGTATAAGAAAATTTCGTGTCAGGATCACACGTTTCTATAGGCACGAGTAAACTCTCCAAGTCAGCGTACACGATAAATCCTGTTTTCTCCTGTTGTTTATACTGTGAGAACGCCAGGAATTTATTTTCCCCTTGAGGGAATGTACTCCTTACCGCTCCAAATTTTTTACACGTTTCTTTATGTTTTACAAGTTTATTTTCAGTCAGAAAGAGCTCAAACAACGGTCACAAAAATACCTACGTCTTGTGTCAGACAAGGGTGCTAGTTGAGGGTTTATTAACCGTGACAGATTTTGATTGCGCTGAAATGATAATTTTTCCGTCCCATGTACTTTTATCATGAATAAATGAACATGTCTAGCACGTTCTTTAGCACTGACATGCACGGGAACGATCACTAACTTTTTAGAGTCGTCTGCAGTGTCCACATAAGAATCACTACCTTCGTGTTTTGCAGTGTACACATTAACAGATATATCGTTAAGCCTTTCGAAGCGTTCAATATATCTCATTTCGAACGGAAGCGGGATCCCATCTAGATTCAACACGTTACGAAAATTAGGATAAGATGATAAACGCTGAGCTTTCCCTGTCGGCTCAAAGAGGCACGCCAATACGGATGCAGGGAAGCAAAGTCCTTCTTCAGCTTGAACATTTATCAGCGCTCTACGTCCGGCTATAGTTTCAGGGATTTGAACGTGGGCACCAATCGCGAAAGCCGAGTTTTTCGAGAAATTTACTCTCATTTCCAACGTGCCGTTGTTATATCCACCCTGAGTCTCTAGAAACAAAGCCTCAATCTGAGCAAGGAGTGGGAAGACCACGTTATTCTCGTATATCTCCTCCAAGTTTATTGGGTTAAATATATTGTATACAGAAGAATTGAAATAACCCTTTTCAATTCTACCATCAGTAGGATGCTTAAACTCGCAAATGAGGCTACAATTTACCTTTATCGGGCCGTTCGCGTTTGATTCTTTTTCTACAGTCTTTACATAAATATCTCCGCATGCAACGAGAAACTGTACGGGATCCTTATAGGCTAACTCGTTACTGATTGAGTATGTCTTTATACGTCGGGCGTACGCTTGTTCAATAAGTTTAATAGATAGTCCTAGCGGCTCCAGGTAAAGCCTAAACTGAGTAAATCTGTAACTAAGTTTCGTGATAAGGTCAAAAGACTTTGGATCTGTACGTCTATATTGTCATGGTCCGATATCAGTACGCTCGAGGTCTTAATTCGACCAGGTATATGCTCAATGTAAGCATTATACAACTTCCCTTCACGAAGTGCAACGTCATGTTTCAAGTATCTAATTAAAAGTTGTTCATTAGCGTCTAAATCCGCGAGAGTATACACCCTATTCCCATTAGTTTGCCGAGATACAATGATAGGAGGTGACAAACGCAATCGTTTTGTCAGTGGTTCTGTCATGTTTGGGTGCACTATGCTCTAAAAAGGCCCTACTCTCCCCTCAGTATTATCTTCTTCATTTCGGGTCAACTTGCTCTATGATCTCTTCGAGCGGCTCTGAGACAGCTATAAAAACAAACAGGGACGTCTGGTTAGCCGTTCATGAAGCCATGATATACAAACATTGAAGCTAATGTGTGTGTGTGTGTGTGTGTTGTTTTAATTCGGGATATAACGCATTTAAAGGTAAGAGCGAGTTGTCCCCTATAAATATAACCCTTTTCTTATATCTAAAAATATTAGCGTAATTAGTTCATAAGCGTATAACTCGAACGGGTAGTAAGACGTGATGCTAGGAACTGAATACCTCTAATTAGATTAACTAAAATCATATTAAATGTATGACTCGAAAATACATTTTTTTAATGCTAACATTGATAATGTTTAGCGCTATCATTCAGCCTGACTGAGATTTGAACGAATCAATGAGATACGATTCTACTTCATGCAAAAGCGAGTACACTTCTTATAAATATAACCCTTTTCTTATATCTAAAAATATTAGCGTAATTAGTTCATAAGCGTATAACTCGAACGGGTAGTAAGACGTGATGCTAGGAACTGAATACCTCTAATTAGATTAACTAAAATCATATTAAATGTATGACCCCGAAAATACATTTTTTTAATGCTAACATGATAATGTTTAGCGCTATCATTCACCCTGACTGAGATTTGAACGAATCAATGAGAATGAGTAGACTATTATGTTGAAAATACTTTTTTATGCTAACATTGATAATGTTTAGCGTTATCATTCAGCATGACTGAGATTTGAACGAATCAATGAGGATGAGTAGACTATTATGTATTACCTTACTACCCGTTCGGTTTATACGCTAATGTGTAATGGTGAGATGAAATGGAGGATCTACAGTTTAACGTGGAATCCGAACCACGGTGGAGTCCTGACATTCCCCCACATTCACAAGATATCCTGAAGGAAGGTTTTTTTGGGAAAATATGTGTTAACATTTGTAAAATCACAGGAATTAGAGGAAGTGAACCCGCATTCGTGTAGAGTTGAAAAAAAAAACATACTCTGTACATCCTTGACGAGAAAAAAAATACATCTTTCGATTAATGGTGAGATGAAATGAAGGATCTACAGTTTAACGTGGAATCCGAACCACGGTTGAGGTCTAGCATTCCCCCACATTCACAAGATATATCCTGAAGGAAGGTTTTTTTTTGGGAAAATATGTGTTATCATTTGTAAAATCTCAGGAATTAGAGGAAGTGAACCCACATTTGCGTAGAGGGAGAGTTGAAAAAACCCATACTCTGTACATCCTAACTGAAAAAAAACATATTTCGATTGATTTGATTAATCCTAGAAATGGTTGTAATAAACATACCTTCGAAGTTTATTAGTGCCGTCTTGCTGTTTTTGGAAATGCCCTGGTAGACTAGGAGTAAGTCGGCTTTGGAGAGCTCCTTCAGCTGGGCGTCGGTAAGTAGAGAAAATCGAGCCGGTAACCACACGTTATATTTGTTCTCCAACAAGGCGAGAACTCTGCGGCCGTATCTAGTCGTCACACCTTTTATATTAGTGATATAATAACCATGACCTATCTCTAAATCTGTCAGCTTCCTTGACACTATCTCACTCGAACCGATTGCTGACAAAAGCGCTGCTGAATATTCCTAGACATTCTTGATTATGTTGTTTAGAATATAAAGATTTAAAAGATAATGGATTCTACTTAAAGGGGTAACTCAATATATAGAAGTAAACTACTCCCCTCTCCAGGAGGCGGCGCGAAAAAAGGGTTTTGAAGTCACTTGGCTCCTCCCTCGAGTCATTTACTAAAGTTCCCCCCTCTTGTAAAATTCTCACAGACCTCTGAGACACAGATGTTAACTTCCTGCGAAACAGATGTTAACTTCCTGAGTTAAAGCGCTCTCACGGTTAGGGGAGCAGAGCCGAGCGACTAATTCACAGGAAAACATTTTTCACTTGTCACCCACTAAGTAGGGAAAGAATAAGAGGGAGACTGAGCTGGCAGGAAACCATTCTTCATTTGTCACCCCGGAAAGAAGGACCTTTTTATCAACTCGGGTTTAGAGAAGCCTGAATCATAACACTAGGATTAAAGGTTAACCCTTTTTGGTTCATGGGAAATCTTAACCTCATTATAACAAGATTCTTTATCTCAACCAATCATAGCAGCCTTTCTCTAATGACCCGCCTCCGCGAATCCACGTCGCGGGAGGGGGGGGAATCCCTGGAACACGCGAGCCAACGGCGAGGGAGGGGAGGGAAAGGGGTGAGGGGAGGGGGATACACTCACACATATACACTTTACCCTTCCTGGCCTCATACAAGAGATTGTATTCTACTTAATTCGTTTAATTTTTTTGTCTAGCTCTATTAGTTAAATTTATTTATGGGACCAAATTAATCTTTGCAAAACACGAGAAAAAAAAGTATTGTTTTAACTTTACCAATTTGTAGAAATAACACCGACTAGCTAAACATAATGTCCGCCTGATCCAGACAGTGTCGGATAACCAAACTAATGAGTAATGGCTCACTCAAGTAAAAGTAAGATGGAGAGGGTAGAATAAGTGACATTGATTCCTTCTATCTAACATTTCTCTTCTCTTTCTTCCTTCCGAATGTCATTTTGAGCTTGATAAATATTATACTATATCACTTTTGTGTTTGATTTACTATTTCTTTAAATATTAAATATTTCATGAATGTATGAGTTTCACTTATCTTACTGGCTTTAGATTAAATATTAAAAATTGAATAAATAAAGAAACATTGCTGAAAATATATGGTTACAAAATCTTATGTTTTAATAATAACATTGCTGTAAGGTAGTAGCCTACATAGGTAATCTTGCAGGGTTTTTCTTATCACCACGTCTTACTACGCGATCGTGTTATACGCCTGAGAATTTATTACGCCAATGGACTAAGAATAACTGTTGTTAAATTTTAGAGGAAATGAACCCGCATTTGCATGGAGGGAAAATGTAAATTTATTTAGTAAAACCACTACAGTTCACCCGACCAAGATTCAAACCTCGATCTCTCCGTCTTCGACATTCTTTCTCAACATACAACTTGTGCGTTAGCCAAATAAGCAACCGAGGCGGGTCGCGTCTTACTATCCGTACGCTTTATACACTTTATGATTGTTGAATGGATTTTGACGAGAACCTAAAGGTTCCAGTCGTCGGGAAAGGGATGTATTTGTTTAAATTATGCTTCTTTAAGTATATATTTAATAATTTTTAATAATCAAGATTTTAATTTATAGTAATTTTATTAATAATAATATTGCTAAACTATACAAAAATATTAATTAATAATCATAATAATAAGAAAGTATTTGTAAAAAAAACATAAAAATGTAATAATAAATCATTGACTCTATAGAAATAAATAAAAATATAGGAACTACATTTGCATAAAATGTTTTAGAAAAAATGTGTATTTTCATATAAATAATTGGTTATCAATTTATTATCTTACTAAACTCAGTAATCTAATTACTGGGGAATTATTGTTTCAAGCTGCCTGATTTTCTGCACATTAGAACTAAGGTAGGTGTTTGCCATTCTTCACAATATTAAAGTGTGAGTTTCAATGCATTTGATTATTTTAATGCTCTGATGGGGGGGGGGGGATCATCCCACTCACCAACCCCCATTCCATAATTTAACCCCTGCAAGAACCTGACCAATATAGTTTATATAGCAGTGGTCGTGTGAATACAGAGTAATGGTGATCATGTAGCTCTACTGCTGGTGTCATGGTGAATGGCTTTGATGAATTTCTTGGTGATGATATCTCGTCACGTGAAGTTGAGTGAACCACCGTTTCGGGAAATATTGCATTGAAGGAACCGAGTAAAATACAATTCTAAACATTTTTCTGCGCTCAACATTTATAACATTTTACTATATTATGAATGTTAGTTTAAAAATATCTATCAAAATTTACAGATGCAGATCACATGACTTGACGTAAGAGTATTAAAATGGTTTTAGTAACTGTTAAATAATTTTCTTCCTTTCAGAATCCCACTATACCCTAAACACAGCGTAATAAACATGTATTGTGTTGTGTTGAGAGAAATAATGGTTAAATGGCAGGTCTATGTTATATGCATACATATTCATTTAAATTAGTTTATTATTATTATTATTATTATTCGTGTTTAGAGGCCCATCGACACACTGAGGTCATTAGGGCCTTAGCATTATATGGATACATAGTAAAATCTCCATAGGAGGGATACAGAATATTCACCTGTTTATATAAAAATGTGAAGAGACAATATAAAAATACAATAGAAAAAGAATAGATCTCAATATGGGAGAAAAAACATTTGAGGCACTCCATAGGAGTACTCAAATGGGTTCAAGTACAATTGAGTGAAACACCTGCTAAAAAAAACCCACAGGTGTATCACTCTAATGAAAAACAAAACAAAACAAACATATTAAAACAATATATTAGTTAAAAAAGACAAAACTAACATGTTAAAATAGTTATTTTATTAAAGTCTATTAAAATGGATAAAACGACAAAACAAACACATTAAAGTATACTATAATGTTAAAAAGGTCTCAATAGGAGATAAAATCCAGATGAGCCACTTTATAAAAGTGACTCAAATGGCACTAAAAAGATTCGCCTGGCGTATAAAATGGAGTAAACAAATAACTCCTTCAGCGCTGTCGCGTAACAAAAAACTAAGGTCACCTTTAAATTCAAGGGCCAGGCGAATAGGGGCATAACTGCGACACTCCACCAAAATGTGGTGCACACTAAGGGAGCATCGCAAAACTCACACACTGGAGGTGGATCCCCTCTTAGTAAAAATCCGTGGGTTAAAAATGTATGTCCGACACGGAGTTGTCACGATGACCTCCTCCCTCCTATACTTGGCAAGGTCAAAATGGCATTGAGGTAGGCGTATCTTCCAGGGAGAAACTCGACCTGGGGATATGGGGATAGCCTTTGGCAAGATTATCCCACACGTGTCGAAAACCGATAGCATCCTGATCTCAACCGGCCTTGTACTACGCCATTTGCCGTTCAGCCCGTGGAGACTTGACGAACTGCAATAAATTGCGTAGTCATCCACGAAGAGGCATGACCGTACAGGTATGCGCACATTGTCAACAATGCTATTTATTATGATAGCGAACAATGTACAGCTCAGAATACTACCCTGAGGCACCCCATTTTCTTGAATAAAATCATCGGATAAGGTGTTATTCAACCTTACCCTGAAGTGTCTATCCGACATAAAATTAGATATAAAAGAAGGAAGGTTTCTTCGAAACCCCCAATTAAATAGTGTTTTCAAAATGCCGTACCGCCAGGTGGTGTCGTTACGCTTTCTCCAGATCGAAGAAGACAGCCAGAAGATGCTGCTTATGGAGAAAAGCGTCACGAATAGCCGTCTCTAGACGGACAAGATGATCCACTGTAGGTAGGTTCCGGCGAAAACCATATTGAATATTAGTTAGCAGATTGCGGTATTCTAAATACCATATAAATCGTTTATTAATTCTTTATTCCAATATTTTACATACACAACTGGTTTAAAGCTATCGCTCGATAACTAGTTGGCTCTAATTTATCTTTGCCATATTTATATAACGGGATAATGATTGCTTGCCTCCATAGTGATGGGAACTGATGAGATTCCCAGACACTATTGCAAATGTCCAGAAGATATGCGTGTCCGGCAGGGGGCAGCTGCCGCAACATTTCATAGTGGATATCATCTGGACCGGAAGTTGTGTTGCCCACCTGGGAGAGGGCATAGGTCAGTTTAACTTGCGTAAAAGGGGAGTTATAATCCTCCCCTTGACTTGGACCAAAATCAATAATACGAGGCTCGATGCTCCGCTTATGCACCGCGAACTCGTTAGAGTAGCTCGCAGTGCTAGAAATAGCGGCGAACACGAGCCCAATACATTGGCAACCTCCATAGGGGAGGAGACAATGTGAACCGTTAGACATGAATGCGGGTATATTATAAATGGTATTTTTGCTACTATGTACTTTACGAATGTGATCCCAAACCTTGGTTGTGGGAGTGGAAATAGTAAGGGTAGAAATAAACTGTCTCCAAGACTCTCTTCTGCTTTCTCGAATAATACGGCGAGCTCTAGCACGTAGAATCCGGATTGACTCCAGATTCTCCGAAGTAGGACGTCGATGAAAGAGACGTAGGGCCCTTCAACGGCTAGAAACAGCCAGCCGGCACTCCTCGTTCCACCAGGGAACAGGACGGTGGTGCGGGTTTGGCGAGGATTTAGGGATGGATGCCCTCGCCACCGCGATGACCGTCGAAGTAAATTGCCAAGCCTTAACATCGACGTCAGGAGAATGGGGTTCGTCGAATACGGCGAGCTCGCGGAATTTATCCCAGTTAGCACGTTTAAGAAAACCCCTTGGGTTAACCGCGCTTTTACTGGGAGGATCTTGAATTTGTGAAAGCAGAATGGGAAAGTGATCGCTGCCACATAGGTCCGAGGGGAACCTCCCAAAGGAAGTGAGCAGCAATCCCGGGGCTACATAGAGCTATGTCGATGGCAGAGGATACACCATTAAAGGTGGAGAAGTGTATCTGGGTTCCGGTGTTCATTAACACCAGGTTACCCGAGACAAGAATATCCTTACCATCCTCCGGGGTGTCTGTAAAATTAGACCCCCACCAGGTTATGCGCGTTAAAGTCCCCAAGATGATATAGGGGGGGGGGGGAAGTTGTATATGGAGGGCCTCTAGGTTCCTCTTGGAAACACGTTCACCCGGTGGGAGGTAGATACAGCATACGGTTACCTCCATAGGAAGGGAGACTCTAACAGCAATCACTTGGAGATCAGAAACAATATTTATAAACTTATGATATATGTTGTTACGTGCAAATATAGCCACACCTCCGCTAGCCCGATCAAAGAGTGGCTTGTCGGTACGATATACGTCGTACCCACGAAGCATCGGGCTGTCAGTTTGGTGGAAGTGGTGTCTCCTGCAAACACAAGATGGGAGGATGCAGGGAGGAAATTAGTAATTTAATTTCCTCTACATGAGTATAGAAACCCCTACAATTCCATTGTAGTAACGACATTGTTTATTAATATATAATTTAATTAATTATCCTCACATCCATAACACTATCTTTTAAAAATAAAAATTTATTGAGGACTTTTTTAGGTCCTCTTGCTTGTCCCAATCTCTCTTGGACCTCCCTCTTCAGGAGAGGCTTTAGTTTGTCCTGTAGAGACTGGGTTGGGGGATCCTTACGCGAAGGCTTTGTTAAAGCCTTCGACGCTTTTTTAAAATTAATTTTTTCGCGGTCCCTCGCTGGTCCTTCTCAAGGCACCAGTGGGACTCGCCTTTGCGATCTCACCTGTACCACCACTCATCCCGACCTCCGGATTTCCTGAGGCGGGGTTGAGCGGCTCTAAAACGTTCGCACATGGTTTAGGACCCCGAGGAGGGCTCGGGTGTTTCCCCGAGTGGGGCTCGGCGGGGGTTTCCTCGAGGAGGCTCGGTGGGGGTCCACGAGGAGGGTTCGGGGGGGTTCCCCCAGGAGGGCTCGGGGTGTTCCCCGAGGAGGCCTCCCCGGGGGTAAAGTGGTGGGGCGACTTGGGGGGGGTGTCCCCCTTTACAAATTTTGGCACCACCTAGATGGTGCTGGTTTTTTTGATGTCCATAAGAGGTGGGAAGGTCGTGTAGGGGATTGGGAATATTAACTGCGCAAAGGCAGTTGGGGCAATTTATGTTTGGCTTACAATTAGTCTATAAGATGTCTGGAAACC